>LTAE01003968.1:23985-34594 GCA_001647135.1 Pontederia paniculata | reverse complement strand
TTTTCTTTTTCTATTTTTCTGTTTTTCTTTTATTTGGGCAGATATTACACTATGTCGCATGGTATGAATGGCGTATAAGAGATGCATAATTTGATTGGAGGAGTTGGCGCACGCTTCGTCTTTGATTCACGAATTAAATATGGGGGTGACATCAATTATGTGAGTTAAATATTTATGCTCTTGTGTTGTTGATGATGGTGTCAAAAGTTAATTATGTGTGTGCATAATAAAAAATATAAAGTTCGACTAATTCCTCATCTTACGACCATTTGTAAGAAAATTAAATAGTAAAGGAAATTGTTGAATCATGTATTGGAGGGTATCTGTCCTGAAGGAGTCAACAACTTCAATTCTTCCAAAAGGGTGCGGCGCCGATCCGACAGATCGGCGTCAGAGAAGATGAAGAAAGGGAGAAGAAGCAAATGGAAGAAGAAGAGGAAAAAATGGGAGAAGAAAAGAAAGGGAAAGACTTGTCTTGAGGGTTTCGGCCAGTGTGCTTGTCGTCGTTACCTGAGAGCGGAGGGAGGAGGAGTCGTTGGAGAAAATTCGCCGGAGAGAGAAATGAGAAGAGAGATAGTAAAATTAGAGAGAAAATACGGTGAGAGAAGGAGTGCCCTAAATTAATTTCAGAATTTTTGAGACGATCTCGCTAGACCCCCACAAATGGGCGATCTAGTGTTGGGGCGGTCTCCACAGACGGCCCCATATGGGGCGATGGGATACTATCTGCAATTGGAGTGGTCATTCCAGATGGTCCTAGTTGGGACGATTCTTTCCGAACCTCTCAAATGGTTGATCATAAAATTCTATTTTTCTCGTAGTGATTGGAGAATCCAACTAATTAGAAAAAAGAATGTAAATTTTTTTGTATAATTTTTTTATAAATAGATAGTTCAAAAAAGTGGGATTTAATTAGTGAATTCTACTTTTTAAAATTAAATTATTGATAATTTTAAGTGTTTATATGAGTATATACAAAACTGGGTTTGCACACCTGTATTTTTTGGTAACTAATTATGACTTGAATTCATACTAATTAATTAGTGGGTGGTGGAAATTGTAAATAATAGTTACGATTGCATTCTTGAAGAATTCAATATCTCCCTTGGAATCTATTATTCAAATGGGAAAAAAGATTCAAACAAAACTAAGATGTCAATGTTAATTATTGTATACTCGCTGCATATTGTTGTTTCTTAGACATGGTCAATACATATTACATTCGCAGTTGTTGAATTGATCAAATTTGATGGGTTACATGATTTTTTTTGTTAAATATGTATATCTGTTTGTAGAATCTTTTCGTGTTGAAACAAATAATAATTCTTTGCACATAAAGTGGCGACCCAAAAAAAATCATATGAAATTAAAGAGAAAAATTGATGTGTAAATTGCTACATATATAAACTCCTAAAATTTTATGTGTCATCTCCATTAATTTTTGAAAGTAAATTCTTTATTTAAAAAAATCAAAGAGTAAATAAGCAGACACACAGATATAACCATTATTTAAAAGAGTCCAACCTCAAGTTTAAAAAAACTAATCCCAATTATAATTATCTTCAATTACCCATTAAATGATTTAAAAAATTCTTTCTTTTTATAATTTTCGGAATTATTATTTTTTCAATAATAGAAAAAATGTAAATTATTTTCATAGTGTACTAGATCAAGTAAATTTAAAACTAAAATTATAATTTATTTTCAAAGAGTCCCAACTCAAGTAAGGTAAGAAAACTTTAACTTTCAATTTATTTTTTGAACAATTTTCTATGGAAAAAAAATAGAAAGATATATTTGTAAAAGGATCGTTTATATAGTTAAAAATTATCTTACACGTTTATAAAAATTCTATTCTTATATAATTTTCTGAATTACTTTTTCACTATAAGAGGTAATAAACAAAAAAATGAAAATTATATTTCAACGAGTACTACTTCAAATAAATTAAGAAAATAAAGTTGTAAGTTGTGATATATTTTCAAAGATCTCCGGCCTAAGTATCAAATTTCAATTGATTTTTACTTTCTGAATTATTTTTTCTCTTCAAAACCAAAAGTATATTTGTAATATATAGTTAAGAAAAAGTAAATATAAAATCCTGACTCAAGCGTAAAATGTTAATGCATTTTCAGAGAGTACTAACTCAAGTAAAGGAAAATAAAATAAAGTTTTAATTTATTATTATTTTTAGATCTTTTCCAGACTAAGGGTAGAGCCCCAGTTGGTCGAAAAAAAACTAAAAATATATTTACAAAAGGATAATATACATTTAATTAATATTTAAATTTAGTAATATTAATTATTCAATGCAAAAGCAAAACTTTATGCATATAAAGAAGTGTTGTTGAGTTTTTTTTTTTGAAAAAAAATATTACAAAACAGATACCCATAAATATCTTTGATAAGTTAACGGTTCAAATTATAATAATAATAATTTTTACTAAAAAAGATTAACTTGAATAATATTTTTTTTATTTAACAAAAGATTTTATATAAAAGAAAAGAGTTAGATAATGAATGATTATTGCAACCGTCCTCTTCTATTGTACATTTTAATTCTAAAATACATTCTAAGATATTAAATAAGTGATAATGATGCCATGAATTTTATCACAATAATAAATTCATATGATTATCTATGCAATACAGGTTCTCAAATAAGAATAAATGTTATAAAAAAAGAGAACTCTATCATATAATAATGAAGATGTATCTCAATTAAAGGTAAAGTTTGTTAAATTTTGAGTCTCCTATGTGATGATTCTTATCTCGTGCCTATTTTTCGTAACAAATAAGTTTTTTGATAAATAAAAAAAATATATTTTTTTTTATATAAGAAGAGATAAATTGATGAAAAATCACACAAATTATACAAGTAATATTATTTCTGAAAGTTAATTTTCTCTATCTCAAATATATGGAAATATAAAATTTAAATTAAACAAGCTATATATATATATATGTATATATATATATATATATATATATATATATTANAAGTAATATTATTTCTGAAAGTTAATTTTCTCTATCTCAAATATATGGAAATATAAAATTTAAATTAAACAAGCTATATATATATATATGTATATATATATATATATATATATATATATATTACTATTATTAAATTCTAACCTGATGTATGGGCGTTTAGATAAAGATTAAACTCATGCAAAAGTATAAATTAATAGTATAATCAATATTCTAAATGATCTTTCTGCAATCTCCAAATATTTGATAATTCAAACTTTTCGGGCTTATACCTATTATTTTATTGTGAGATATATGTGTTCAATTACTTAAAATATACATTGATAATATTTTTATGATATCTGTATATCACACGGATTAATAGACTAGTTGTTGATAAAATAAAATTTAGCAGAAGACCTTAAACATTTAATTTACAATTTCGCAATTATTATTTTTGTGTTTTTTTAGTTATCTTTCTTTAGTTTAATTGGAACTTCTTCAACTTTCATTCATACTTGATCGATTAATACACTTGCTAAAAAAAATAATGAATATAATAATAATTTATATAAATGTGAGAAGAAATATGCCCTTGCAAATTCAGACTTAAAAAGATCGGTTCAAAACTATGATTGACAAAAGTTAATGATGTTTCATTCAAATCAGTACACACATGGTGTAGTAGAAAAAAAAAACTAAAGAATAAATGTTATAAAAAAAATAAAACTAGCCTTGCATGCTCAACATGGTAGAACAATAAGGCATGTAACACATGTAACGATTCCAATAAGAAAGATGTGGCCAGGGACCTTCCCACTTCGCTGTTCTAATGCCACTAATCCCCTGCGCCGCCACCATCATAACCTTACATAATAACCCTGAACTCCCTTCTTCATGGACGAGCACTACGCACTTCTCGCCGTCGTACAGAACCAGGCCATGAACAGAAGCGACCGGAGTTGGTATTTGCCTCTCCAGAGTCCACACTCCCCTCCCGCTGTACTCCACCAGTGCCCAAACGTGGATGCATCCCTCTTCCAACACCGCTAAGCTCAGGCGGCCGTCGACGCTTCCAAGGCACTGCATTCCACGTCCAAATGGCCTCGACGGCGGCGGCGAATGATCCATCACAAAGACTTCTTCTTTGGCCACGTCAAAAACCAGCACATGTCTACCCGGCTTCGCTAGCCAGTGCAACTTGCCGGCGCAGTAGACGGGAGAACCGAAGACCGTCAAGGAAGCATCGCCGTAGCTGCCAGATAAGGAATGCTCGACTCGTCTCCACTTGAGATCCGAGGAGGCGATGATGCTGAAAGCAGCAGTGTCCTTGACGTGACATGTTTCCAGGACGACCAACTTGTAGTAAGTGTCTGAGACGGCGAGGTCATAAGCGAGCCCGTAGATGGCGTCGAAGGAGAAGGGACGAAACGGGAGGGGCACGTATGAGTTTGTAGTCAGATTGCCGACTAAGAGAGTGCGGCACCGGCAAGTGTGTTCGAAGTGCATACAGATGGGCGTCGACCATAAGACGGTCAGGCCGGAGCATGTCGCCTTCACGGTAACCATGTCATCTTCGTGGGCGCCGGCGAGGCCCGACTTGAAAACGTGGGGAAGGGCACATATGCTAGTTATGGACGCGTCCTGCAGGGGCACGCAAATTGGGTCACCTCCGACGAAAGGAAGGCCGTCGTCGTAGAGGAGGAACTGCGGCTTCGCGCTCCATCTTCGAGCATGGATGACGGCGAAGCCGCGGTCCGATATGATCCGCCGCCACCGCTTGCTCACCAGTTGGGCTTGTCCGAGCGTCTTTGCTGGTACTCTGGCGAGGATTTCTTCCAAGAGGAGGTCCGGCAAGGACAGGCTTCTGTCGGCGTCATTTGCCGGAGCCCGGAAAGTTGTATGCCGCCTGGCAGCAGAAGTTTGAGACCGCATGAAAAGGAAGTCAAGTGTCCTTCTGATGATTTTTCTTGCGTTCCTTATAATCTGGTGGAAAAGTAAAATCAACCTTGTTATTTTATAAAATATTAAAATCAGAAAAATAATTCAATTTTAAACAATTTTTTTAAAAAAATAGTCCAAGATTGTTACTGGATCGTAAAATCTTTACACAAATTTTTTCTTATAATTCTTATGTGATCATCCATTTTGCAATTCTTTTACAATGTTAATAATTTTCATCATCTTTTTAAATTTATCATCTAATTTTTTCTTAATAAAATTATTCTCAAGGTTAAAATCACGAGGTTGTCATATTAGCTTGCCATATTATTAAAATTACTAAATAATAAAAAAATTAAAACTAACTCTTAGATATATCTTTATTCTTTGTGAAGTTAAATGTAGGTGCTCTCTAGTTAAATAGGGAGCACCAGGTTACCTACATGTAGGATGTTAAATCTACGGTAGATATTAATTTTTTTCTCTCTTACTTTTTTCTCTCTCCTAAATAAAGTCATCGTAGATTAAAAATCATACGATTAAAATTGTAGGTAGCATAGTGTTCCCTAGTTAAGTACCTTCATTTTTTTTCTTAAAATAAACTCTTAAACAAATAGCTTGCCACATCAAAAGACGGAGTAAACAATAAACATGTGGCCTTAGGGCTTACCTTCTTCTTGCGGAGGCGACTCCGACGGAGTTGTCCTGACCGGACTGTTTCGTCGGCTGCCGGCGTCATCTTGAAGAAGGCTCAAGAGGTTGATGTTGAACTATTGCGATCCAAGCAGATGAATCTTCTCGTGAATTCGCTAAATTAAAGAAACAGTTGAAATATATAAAGAGAACCAAAAGCTGAAACAACGAAACCTAAAAGGAATGAAAGAAATACTCACCAACAAAGAAACCTAAAAGGAATAAAAGAAATAATTATTTTAATATATTTATAAATCATTTATCCAACACCCTAACAAACTTTATCTAAATAATTATTACAATATTTTTTTTACATAACGTATCGGTTTATATATACTCAACATTCTATATTATCTAAATAATTATTATAATAAAATTTATAGATAACGTGTCTGTTTATATATACTAAACTAACAAACTTTATCTAAATCATTGTTACGCAATTAATTATTCTATAATGAATTAATGATTGTAATTTGCAAATTATTATGAAGATGATAATTTGATTTAAATATAATTATACTGTTTTTGCTAACAACTCAACTTCTATCAATTCAATGTACAATAACACGAAAAAAAAACGTCACAATCTAAGGAAGTCTATATATCATTAATGAAATTAAACAAATTTAGAATTCATAAAAATAATGATTTTATTTTTTACATAATATTTTAATAGCATATGTTGGACATAATTATGTTAATAATGCATAAAATTAGGATTTTCAAAAGATGAGTATGATATTTCTCATGTATACAAAATTTACTTAAACATTCACGCATGTGCTCAGAAATAGTCTCTTACCTTCACTAAAAAGGTAGTCTCTTACCACGTCATGCTCTCACTTTTCATAAATTATTTTTTAAAAGGAAATCAAGATATATTCATGTATAATTTAAAAGATATATTATAATAAAAGTTCATTATATATAAAATAATTATAAGAAATATGTGGAGCATATTTTGCTCCACACCTATGAAACATATTTTTCATTTCATAGTTGGGATTAATGTGCGATTTAAGTATTGCTGAATAATTTAAATGTCATATCTTAACTACAAGTTTGAGATTGGACGATGCTCTATATGTACAGAGCAAAATATGATCTACACAGTTCTTATCATCTATTTATTATTTACTTACCCACCCACTCCATGTTATTAATTAATCAACTTAATAAAATAATAACTTATTTTAAAGAGAAACATGAACTTTCTAGTGAGTTTGCTAGAACAATTTATAAATGGAACCAAAATAAATTATTGGGTGTGTTCTCTCTCTTAAGAATGTTAGCAATGACGGACCCTTAAAATTCTTTTCATGAAGATTATATTTAAAATTATTCTAATTTAAAGGTTGATTAATCCAAATTATAGTTACGAACATTTAATATATGATATCTATGACAAAATTTGGTGTAGAAAGATCTGGTTCTTAAGCACCTTCTTCGTCATGGTCATTGGTAGCATTTAATCTAAAAAATTGTTATTTATATTCATTTCTTCTATCATATTTGTATCTAGAGCATGCGTAAAAATTAAGGAAATTGAATGATAAATAATTCAACGATCGAAATGAAACAATGGTGTTCAATAACTAGCGATTAGTTCTCTCATATTACAAATAACTCACTAAAATAAAAGAAAACAAAATACTACTTTGTGAATAAACTAATTCCTAATTAGAGTAGGAATTATCCCCCTCAAAACTCATCCTATTTATATTAATTTTTATTTTAACAATTTAGAACTTTGGCTCTATTTGGCACTAACAAATTTTGAGTTTTAGGATAACCAAAAGAGTTTTGACTCAGTTAAAACTCTGTTTTAACTTTTAAGTGCTGATAATTTTTTTAAAATAATTTCTAGAGTTTAGAGGGTGAAACTCTAGGCCCTGTTTGGTACGAGAATAAGAAAAATGAGAATAAGTAGAAATATTCCTTTTTTATTCTTGTAGCAAGAATATAAGTGAAATATTCTAATGAGATATTCTTGAGGTGTGTTTGGTTGATTAGTTACTATTCCAATGATATTATTAAATATAAACCTTACTATATATATATATATATATATATATATTGTTAAATATGATTAAATATTTATTAATATTACTAATTTTAATTAATTAATATTTTTAATTATCGAGTTAAATAATTATAAATAACTATTAGTGCTAATTTTAACTATACAAATAAACATGTTTAGAATAATATATAATTAGTCTTCATTTTAATAAAAAAATTAACTACTAAATATTATAAATTAACTATTAAATAATTATAATATTATATAAATTATAATATTATATTACTAATATTTTAAATATAATTAGTTATTTATTGACATTATTAATTATAAAAAATTAAGTGTTCAATAATGATAAACAATATTAATGCAAATTAATATGTTTACATTAACATTAATCTTTATTTTATTATTAATAAAATATTAGCTACTAAATAATTATTATATTAAATAACTAATATTATAATGACTAGCTAATTAACATATCACACTATTTTATTTTCAATAATATATATTATTTTTAGAATAATATATAATTAGTCTTCATTTTAATAAAAAAATTAACTACTAAATATTATAAATTAACTATTAAATAATTATAATATTATATAAATTATAATATTATATTACTAATATTTTAAATATAATTAGTTATTTATTGACATTATTAATTATAAAAAATTAAGTGTTCAATAATGATAAACAATATTAATGCAAATTAATATGTTTACATTAACATTAATCTTTATTTTATTATTAATAAAATATTAGCTACTAAATAATTATTATATTAAATAACTAATATTATAATGACTAGCTAATTAACATATCACACTATTTTATTTTCAATAATATATATTATTACCAAATAATGAGATAATATAATAATTAATTAATATGTAAATAGTTAATATCAAAATATTTATAATATTATATTTTTATGATTAATGTTATATTGTGAAAAATAATAATATAAAAAATATTAATTTATAAATAATTATATGTTTATTAAGATAAAATATTTAATAAACTAGGTTTAAAAAAAAGGAACAAACAAATTGTTCTTGCCAATGGCAAGAACAATTTATTCTTTATTTGGTAACAAAATAAAGTGGTTTCACAGAGTTTAATGTGGTTTTGAAATCTGGCAAAAAAAAATTATTCTTAGACTGTTTGAATAAAAAAACAAGAACAAGGTGATTATTCTCACCTTGTTCTTGTACCAAACAGGGTATAGCTTACTCCTAGAGAGTATAGTGTTTAAAGGTTGAATATTTATTCTTAATATACCTTTTTATTTTTATCTAAAAAATATTCATTTTATTTTTAAATATTATATTAATTTTTTTACTTAAAAAAATATTTCACATATCTACTCTTCTAATCACCATAAATATTATTTCATATTTCTTAATTTACCTTTTTAAATAAATTAACATTAGTAAAAATAATGAATAAATTAGTGATTATGTATAACAGAACAACATATTTTGTATAAATAAGAATACCAATTATGTTTATTTATATCATTTATAGTTATAAATTAGTTCAACCCCTATACATATAATTTTTTTTGTTAAATTTAATAATCAAATATTATTCATTGTTCTCTAATATCTAATTGTCATCCGCTATACCCGCTATACGCTTAACATCTAACCATTATTTGCTATCCGCTTCAATATTACCAAATAGAGCCTCTGCCTTGTATATTGATCTTAGCTTTGTTTACTCCTACTTGAATTCTAGCCATACTTAAATAGTTAAATTTTCAGCTCGGATTCTTGGAATTAATTTTCAAATTTCTCTTTTAATTTTATTATTTTTGTCAAATTTAACCAATTATCACTTGAATGTGTTGACAGGACTCGTAATCCTATTTAATTTTATTTTTAATTTTAAGGAAATCTTTCTTTAAAATAATATTTTATATTTATATAAAATTTAATATTCGGCTTTTGGATCGGATACCAATTGGCATATCAAATATAGGGATGGCATCCAACTTGGACTTGCTCTCTTAAGTATTTTTTTCTATTTAAGTTAATTTTATATTTAATAAAATCAAGATATTTAAATTTTAGTCAAATTATTTTATAGTTAATCTTAACTATTTTCATAATACATAAATTTTTGGATGTTGTATAAAGAATGACAAAATGGAATTTTTAAAATAGCTAACAGATAATCTATATATAACTAAAAGCCCAAACTTTCAAGGAGCTCTCTCCTATCTTTTTTCTCCTTTTTATCATTTTTTTTCAATCTTTTCTCTCTCATATTAATTAGTATTAATACATATTAGGGTAATTAATAGACATTTAATTTTCATTTTTATATAAAACCTCTCATATTCTCTAATATTTTTTATTCATATAAACTATTCATATTATGAATATTTATTTATTATATGTCTACATAAAATCTATATATAACTAAAAGTTGGGCATCATGCTTTCTACTTTCAGGATTCATATTATATTTTTTCTCCTTTTTTTTCAATTTTTATTTTTTTCATTTTTTCTCTCTCTTATTAATTAATATTAATACATATTATGGTAATTAATGGATATTTAATTTTCATTTTAATACAAAACCTCTCATATTCTCTAATAATTTTTATTCATATAAACTTTTCATATTATGAATATTTATTTATTATATGTCTACATAAAATTAGCATTAAATATTAATACATGTTAGAGTAATTAATGGATATTCAATTTTCATTCTGATATATAAACTTCGAATATTCTGAAATATTTATTTTTATATATCTAACATGTATTAAAATTTGCACCGTGCATGAACGCACTTTGAATTTTTGAATCAGTATCATTTTAATCCAACAATGCTTGTGTTTTGAATCATCACATTGAAAATGATATTAATCCAAAGGCCTAAATTGCATGCATGCACACTCTAATATGCCTCGTACCTCGTGTATATATATATATATATATATATATATAT
>LTAE01003968.1:0-23863 GCA_001647135.1 Pontederia paniculata | reverse complement strand
GATTACAAAGAGAGGCCTATGGCCTAATACATTGAAAGAAAATACTGAAAATAAAGGGGCACATAAGTTCCACGGTGGGATTCGAACTGGAGACCTCTCGGTGCTCAAGTCGAGGGGTGAGCCACTGCACCACGCCCTTGTTCCCTAAGCGAGCCCGTAGATGGCGTCGAAGGAGAAGGGACGAAACGGGAGGGGCACGTATGAGTTTGTAGTCAGATTGCCGACTAAGAGAGTGCGGCACCGGCAACTGAAGTCGAAGTGCATACAGAAGGGCGTCGACCATAAGACGGTCAGTCCGGAGCATGTCGCCTTCACGGTAGCCATGTTCTTATTTTCGTGGGCGCCGGCGAGGCCCGACTTGAAAACGTGGGGAAGGGCACATATGCTAGTTATGGACGCGTCCTGCAGGGGCATGCAAATTGGGTCACCTCCGACGAAAGGAAGGCCGTCGTCGTAGAGGAGGAACTGCGGCTTCGCGCTCCATCTTCGAGCATGGAGGACGGCGAACCCGCGGTCCGATATGATCCGCCGCCACCGCTTGCTCACCAGTTGGGCTTGTCCGAGCGTCTTTGCTGGTACTCTGGCGAGGATTTCTTCCAAGAGGATGTCCGGCAAGGACAGGCTTCTGTCGGCGACGGCGCCGTCATTCGCCGTAGCCCGGAAAACTGTATGCAGCCTGGCAACAGAAGTTCGAGGCCGCATGAGAAGGAAATCAAGTTTCCTTCTGATGAGTTTTCTTGTTTTCATAATCTGCTGAAAAAAGTAAAATCAACCTTGTTATTGTATAAATTCAGAAAAAAAAACAATTTCAAACACTTTTTTAAAAATAGTCTAAATAATTATTAATATTACAATAACTAATAGTAAATTATTTATTGTTTATAATATACAAATAATATATTATAATTAATTAATAATGCTAATATTAAAATTAGTAGAAATAATAATAATTTATTTGATTATTTTATCATTTATCTAAATAAAATTGAAAAGGATGAATGTGAAAAGATAAATTATAACACGTTGCTTCTCAAGTGGTAATCCGTATTTTCATATCTAGTGGATAATTTATATTGCCACTTTTAAACAATCTAGATTGTCTATAATATAGATGATCTCTAAAATTTAAAATAAGTGAATAAAATAATATGGTGGATCCAAATAATTTAATATAATATCATCAGATAGTGTGGAAGATTGATGTGTTTCGATCACTCTATTATTTAAGGATTTCAAGGAGTTCCTGTGGAATCTTTATTTGATTATGTTATATTTAAGAATGTACTTATTACATGTTTGGTAACTAAAAAAATATATTTATAAGTTGTTTGGTAACTATTTATAAGTTGAAAAAAAATAAGCAGGTCCCACCTACTTATTTTTAAAGTTGTTGGCTTATTAGTTTTAACCAACTATATTACTCTTTTATCCATAGTTTTTAATATTATTATCATACAACTTTAAGGGTATATTAGTTAATATTTATTTTAACAAACATTACAACTACTTATTGATATTATCAGCACTTTTATCCAAACATGTAATTACTTATATTTTAAAATAAGTATCAACACTTAAAATAATTATCAACATTCGTGTTTATCAGGTATTTTTTTATCAGCTAAGCCAAACAGACCCTTAGTAATACAACATTCTCGTCGAAATGAAATTTCTATAATTTATAAGAATTTTATTTTCTTCAATACTTGTGTCAATCTAACATTACTGAGTTAATGTTTATGTTTAAATTTATCAGGTATTTTTTTATCAGCTAAGCCAAACAGACCCTTAGTAATACAACATTCTCGTCGAAATGAAATTTCTATAATTTATAAGAATTTTATTTTCTTCAATACTTGTGTCAATCTAACATTACTGAGTTAATGTTTATGTTTAAAGTAAATATTTTTTTTAACTCCACCAAACGGGCTAAACCAAACGTCATGATCATACTTTCCAAGAAATATAATTAACATAAAATAAATTTCTAGAAATTCAAATATTACTCTCAATATTATAAAGTATGAACTAAACACATCCTAAAAAAATATTCTCTTAATAATTGAGATCAGTCTTAACTCTTAAATTGTTCAAATTTAGACTTCGTGTTAACTGCATGGATTAAAAGATTAACTATTTACATATCCATATATAAAGACGATATATGAATTGAGTTTGATAAGTGAAGGATATGAACACCTTTACATGGGAAGACAGTGATATCAATTTATGTAAAATTAGATAAAAGAAAAAAAAAAAGATAAGCTCTAGTTACTGCGCTAACTATATTACAAAATTTCATATTATTTTTTTCGGCATTACACAAGAGCTTAGATAAAATCTACTAGTACAATTAATTGAGAGACAAATTTTGGAATAAGAAACGGACTCAAAAACTAATAATATAAACTAAAGTAAATTAATATAATAATATAAAATAAAAACGACCTTGTTATTTTATAAAATCAGAAAAAAAATCAAATTCCAAACAAATTTAAATCTCTTTTAACTTATACAAGATTGTTAATATCTCGATATGATTTAACTCAGATGTCTATAAAAACTTTCACAAAACTTCATATGATCATTCATCTTACAACTCCTTTAGGATGTTAACAATTTTGATTCTAAATATAATTTCTATCATCTTTTTAAATTTTATCATCTAACTTTATTTTTTGTAATAAAATTATTCTCAAAGTTAAAATCTGTAACGAAATTATTCTCGTAAAGTCACCAAGTTATTATATATATATGACATGTGTCATTTTTAAATATTTAAAAAATAGTCTTGCCACATTATTAAAATAAATAAATAATAGAAAAAGTAAAACCAACTCTTAGATATATCTTTCTCCGTGAAGCTATTAAAATAAACTCTTAAACAAATAGCCATATCAGTAGGATAAATAATAAATAACAAAGTCAAGTAGGACTAACCGATTTGATAGCAAAACTCTTGAATTTAAGTTGCGTTCATTATCATTACGCATTACCTAATAATCTACTAGCAATTTACATTGTCGTTCAAAAAAATTACCATTTAATGCATAAATAATGTGCTTACCTTATTTACTACATGAAGAAGATTAATAGATAATGTATAATTTTTACTAAAATACCTTTGAATAAAATAATTAAGTTTATAATTTTATATAAATTTAATTTGAATCATGGTGAACTTGAATCACAAATATACATTTTAAACTCACAGATTATACATCATACAGATAAATATAATAAGTAAGAAGTATACAATTTTCTAAAAATGATAATAATAATAAATCAATAATAATTATTCTAAATTATTATTATATTACAATAACTAATAGTAAATTATTTATTATTTATAATATATGAATAATATATTATAATTAATAGATAATAATAATATTAAAATTAATAGAAGTGATAATAATCTATTTATTTGATTATTTATATTATTCATTTAAATAAAATTTAAAAGGATGAATGTGAAAAGACAAATTATAATATGTTGCTTTTCATGTGGCAATTTGAATTATCTTCTTTTCCATGAATGATTCATATTATCACTTTAAACAATTTAGCTCGTCTATAATATAGATTATCTTTAAAATTAAAATAAGTGAACAAGTGAATGTGATAGATTCAAATAATTTAATACATAATGTGAAAACATTAACTTTATAAAAAAGGCGTCGTAATTATTCATGTCAATCTTAACTCTTAATTGGCTCAAATTTAGACTTCGTGCTAACTGCATGGATTAAAAGATTAACTATTTGCATATCCATATATAAGACGATACAAGAATTGAGTTTGATACGTGAAGGATAAAAACATCTTTACATGGGAAGAAACTAATATCAATTTATGTAAAATTAGATAAAAGAAAAAAAATAAGCTTTTACGCCTGTAAGATATTTCTTTAGTTAGTGCGCCAACTACAAAAATTTCATATTTTTTTTTCGGTATTACACAAGAGCTTAGAAAAAATCTACCAGTACAATTAATTGAGAGACAAAATTCGGAATAAGACACGGACTAAAAAAACTAATAAAAAATTCATTATGTCTTGTGCAAACGATGGAGTTTAATTGTCATGCAAATTCTAGTGTAATCTAAAAAAATCTTTTTTAAGACCTCTCATATGTTTATTGGGGAGCATTAAAAAGTAAACTAAATTAATATAATTAATCTAAAAATAAACTAAACCATAGTATACAGCTCACAATTTTCAGAACATATCGTTCTATTATGATTTATGAGAAAACAGGAACAAAATCGTTCAAAAATATAAAACAACTGGTAACTAAAAAATATATTTATTTTAAGTGCATATGATAATAATATTGAATTACTTAAAAGGATAAGATCCTGCTTGAAGATTTATATGTATGAACTTTAATAAATTAAAATGAAGGTTAAATTGTGTAGTATCAGAAAAAAAAGTAAACATATCACATAAATGAATCAAGAAATTACTGATGAATACGTATGAACAAAAGTAGCACGAATAATGAAAAAAAGAGAGTAATATTGTAGTAGTCCCAATAAAAAGACATCTTAATCAAATTTCGTTGAAATAACTAGTTAGAGGTTATATGAAGGATCGTGTTTGATTTTTAGAATCGTTAATTTGACGAGAGAAATATTGTAAGATATTTAGTCTAAAAGAATTATTGTAAGATATTTATAAATAATTTATCTATTTTATATACCTCAAAGCCCTAACAAACTTTATATAAATAATTACTATAACATATTGTATCGGTATATATATACTCAACATTCTATATTATCCAAATAATTATTATATTAAACTTTATAATCAAAGTGTCCGTAAATAATTGTTATGCAATTTTTTATTCTATAACGATTGTAATTTGTACACTATTATGAAGATGATAATTTGGTTTAAACATAGTTAATACTTTTTTTTGCTAACAACTCAACTTATGTCAATAATTCAAATGTACAATAACACATAAATAATCGTCACAATATAAAGAAGTTTATATATCACTAACGAAATTAAACATTAATTTAGAATTAATAAAAAAATAATGAATTTATTTTCTGTACGTAATATTTTTAATTACATATGTTGGATATAATTATGTTGATAATGTATAAAATTAGGATTTTCAATAGATGAGTATGATATTTTCTGCATGTATAATAAATATTCCTAAACTTTCAGGCATGTGCTCAAAAGTAGTCTCTTATCACGTCATGCCCGAATTTTTCACAAATTATTTTTAGAAAGAAATCAAGATATATTTGCGTCATGCAAAATCTTTTCAAGTATTTCTTACCCTCTTTTTGTTATTTACTTACCCACACACTCCACGTCATAATTAATCAACTTAATAAAATGAAAATTTATTTTCAATATTTTCATAATCGGAGAAATTGAATTCGACCGGATTGAACATTTTTTTATTAAAATAATAATATTTATAGTAATCTATAATATATAACACAATTAATACTGTATAATATGTTTAAAATTAATAAAATTATACTACTAGTTAGATATTAATCTAAAATATCATTTATTATGTTTCAAAAGTTTAATGCTTATTTAAAATAATAACTATTGATAATTATTATTATATTATTATTATTAGTTATATAATACTAATGATGTTATATTATTTTTTAAATATACTACAATATTTTGTAAAAAGATAGAAAACTCTAATACTAACATATTAATTATAAATAATAATAAAAGCTTATTATAGTTTTAAAAGAATAGTATTCAAAATAAGCTTTATTTTTATTTCATCAATAAAATTCACATAAAACTTTTGTTTTTTTTAATTACCTTTTTCTTTAATTTCATTAATTTTCTTTTCTTATTTAATTTTATTTTTTTCTTTTATATTTTATCCCACTCTTTTATTACTGATTTCACTTTTGTTTTTTTATTTTTATTTTTACTTCTTCAAGTCAAATGTTATACGGTATCGATATTTTTTTTTATCTTTTTTCCTTTTATGTAAACTTCTTTCCGTTTTCTTTTAACTTTCATCTTTTATTCTCTATATTATTATTTCTCTTTTTTAATTCTTTCTAATTTTAATTATTCATTTCCTATTTTATTAAGTTTCTTCATATTTGTCATTTGTCTTTCCTTTTTTACTGCATTAATTGCATAATTCTGCATTAATCATACAAATCGACATTAAATATATTACAACACAACTTTTCAAATTTAATGTCTTTTTTATTTTTAAATTTTAAAAAAATGAATCGGGTTTTTTGGTTTCCGATTCTTTTCGATTTTTACCCGTTCAAACCGGTTCGAAGACTTGACATACAATTTAATTTCCACAGATTTTTATTGTATTTTATATACTAAAACATACAATTGGATAAATTTGATTATTCGATTTAATTATGACAAGATGGAATTGAATTAGATTTTAGAAAGGCCGGTGAAATGGCTACATTCCGTGCACGGAAAATAAATTCGTAAATGTTGGGCTCAACAACTTGTCACTGCCAAATATCAGATAGGATGCAGATATCTTATTTTCACTTTTTTTTCTCAATTTCTTTTTTTTTCACAAAACATGTGATGCAATTGCCATATAAAATTTATTTATTATACTCGCACATGACCACCATAAATAAGAAAAAAAGTACGACGAGTTATTCAACAAAATAATCTTTTTTTTTTCTTTATAAAATGATAAAATAGCTAATTTTCAAAAGAGTCCATGGCACATTGAAAAGAATGCGTTTTGGTAAATTGATTTTTTTTTTAATTGAGGAATTATGTTGCGTAGGATCCGCAGCTATTAATAATTCCATTTAGGAAAAAAATCGTCGAAATTGATCATAAAAATGGGCGCTAACCTGCAATTTCTTATAAATAAACAAATGGGTGAGCATATATTAAGAGCTGCAATCATATATACCTATGGGGTATTGAATAAATTATAAATTTATTAATTCAAATGTATATTTGTAGACGAACCCAATTTTTTCGTATGTGTAAAAAGATATTTTCTATTATTTGTTATATATTTGTTTTTATAGATAATTAGTAGTGGTGTTTGGGAAGATATGTAATTTTCTCTTTCAATAAGAAAGGGAGCATGGTGTACTTATTGTAACAACATGGTACTTATTGTAATAATTGATTAGTTCAGCTCGTAAGTGAATTGAACTTGAAAGCGTTACTATTGAGAGATGAGCTAATTCAATATACTTTGAGTTCTCGAGAAGTGTGATAAATTATGGTCCATCCTTTTTTTAGTAGGGATGTTCATGGGTCGAATTTGATTCTACCCGGACTCAAATTCGACTCAACTCGATTGATTTTATTCGAGTTGAGTTGGGTCGGGTTGATGACAAAGTAATCATCGAATTCGATTCAACCCGACCTTCATTGGATCGGATTGGATGGGTTGGATCTTTGGATTATCCGATTGAATTTTTTCATATATTTTAGTTATTTTTTATAATATTTAACATCAATTATATTTTTTAAAAAATAAAGAAATATTTTTTTAGTGTTTTATAATGATTAAAGGATATAAAGTATACATTTATAATATATTTTAATTTTAAAGTAATATAAAATTCTTATTAAGAATAAATTAATTTAAATTTAATAAAAAATATATAAAAGTTTGGGTCATCGGATTGATCGGATTCGAAAAATTGAAATCCGTACCCGACTCGTTAGTGATCGGGTTCTAGTCGGGTCGGTTCGCATTTGACTCGACGAACGATCCGATCCGACCCAATTAAGATTGGATCGGTTCGGATCATCGGGTTCATTGGATTGATCCCACTCGGTGAACACCCATATTTTTTAGGATTATTCTATTTAAAATCTATGTACATATAAAATCACCTTGTGAAACTAACTCTTATATGAAATTGAAGGTGTATACTTATAATATTGCAAAGTAAAGTGAAAATTTGAGTTAAATGTATGGAAATATGAAAAGTAATATATAAAAATAGATGTATAACATATGTGGTGGCACAATAGCATGAGATTGAAATAAATATGCACGAATAATGACAAAAAAATAACATTCCAAATTGAGTAAGAATATTTAAACAATAAAGATCAATTTTAATGATTTAACAAAATTAATAAAAGATTTTCATTGTGACATAAAATTATTATTAGATTAAATAGTAAAATAAATATAACACAAGACTACACAAACATAAATATAATAATAAAAAAATACTAAGGTTCCTTATACCCCATTGTAATATTTTTCTTGTTTAATGAAAGTTGATGTTTCCGATCATATTTCTCAAGAATTCTGATTGATTTTGACTTCTTTGCCTCAAAAGCGGGATCAACAATCCGCATTGTGATCAACTTGCTCCAAGAAATTCTTCGTGTAGACAAGGTCTACTTCTAGAAGCCAAAGCTATTTCGGAGCCCAAAAACCCATCGAAATACATAAATAATGAAGTGATCAAATTACCTATGGTGTTGGGGTTATTATACATAATAAAAGTAAAATAAATATAATACATACATATTTACATATAGGCAAAAAATACATAAATAATGAAGTGATCAAATTACCTACGGTGTTGGGGTTATTATAACATAACAAAAGTAAAATAAATATAATACATACATATTTACATATATGTAATAAATAAATAAATAAATAATGAAGTGACCAAATAACTATGGTGTTGGTGTTATTATACATGCGTATTATAATAAAGAGTTGAATACATTAAATGAATTATTAAATACTTATAATGGGGGGTTATTATAACATAACAAAAGTAAAATAAATATAATACACACATATTTACATATATGTAGTAAATAAATAAATAATGAAGTGACCAAATTAACTATGGTGTTGGTGTTAGTATACACGTGTATTACAATAAAGATTTGAATACATTAAGGACCTGTTTGGTTAGAGGTAAAAGAAGGATAAATGAGGGGAATAGAAAGGATGTTAACCGATTAACTTTGTTTGGTTGTGTTTTTAATCGAGGAGAATGGAGGAGAATGTCTCCACCATTTACCTCCATTCCCCTCCAAATGTCTATTTTTCTTTTAACCCCAAATTAGGGTGGAAAGGAGGGGAAAGAAATATTTAAACTACACTTCCAATTTTATCCATATGTAATTCAAATTTATAAACACATACATTAGGATATATTCGTCGAACAAAAACTATAATTCCCTTCTTTTCCTTTAAGTTATATCATCCAAATAAGGTTATTTGTTTCACCTCCATTCTCTTCTATTTCCTTCCCCTAGTTTCCCTTCCCCTCCATTCCCTTCCCTTCTCCTTCATAAGTGTTGAACCAAACAGACCCATGAATTATGTAAATACTTAACGAGAAAAATTGAGGTGCATAGCAATTTACTATGCACCTAATGATGTGCATGATTTGAACTATTGATTTAATAATTAATGGTCCAAATCCTATCCAATTAATAGCCCAAATTTTTAATTGAATAGAATTTGAGCCATTGATTTCTAAATCAATGATCCAGATCATGCACCGTACTGAGTGCATAGCAAATTGCTGTGCACCCCCATTAACCTCATACTTATAATTAATGATTATATAAAGATTAAAATAGTGAAAATTTTGGAAAATCCAGAAAAAAAAAAGATAATTATAATGGAAGGAGAAGCCATCTACCTAATTATGTAACAATCCCTATGCATGAGAATATATATATATATATATATATATATATTATATATATATATCTTGTGTGATACACTTGATCATCTTGATCCCAACATATATAATAAAATATCCAATTAATAGATCAAAATAAAAAAACATACTATTGAAGGAAAAAATAATCATATAAGTTGAATATCATAATGGAAATGCAAAATATATTTTCATAAAAACTTTACTTTATATGTCATCTAATTTTTGCGCATTTATCTATTTACAAAAATTAGTTTTGACATGTGGGATACCTAATCCACTGTATAAACCATTAGAAAAATAAAATACATTATTAATATAATTAATTTGAAATTATATTAGTTGATTATCTATTTCAAAAGCAAGACTTATCTACTACTTTCTTTATATATTTTATATTTACGCTGCTAAATATTGGAATATATTAAGTCTACGTGTGTAGTATACTTTTAGTGTAGTATGTGTAGCGCATCAGAAAGTAACGTCACTTTCTATATAAAATATTTTGATTACTATTCACTTAAACAGAAAGTGTTTCGACACTTTCTATACAAGTGCGCTACACATTCTTTTTTCCCATCTATTTTAACGAATGTATTATGTTCAAATCTCGACTAAGCTCGTAATAAAATAAAAAAAATCTTTTAATTGTTCTCGTAATGGACATGGTAAATTAAAATTGTAAGACAAAATATTAGGATTGTGATTTGTGAATATACAGATGAACAAGCTTTTCACCGAGATTATTGTTCAGCTCATGTAATTTAAAAATAACAACACAAAAAGATCTGAATGTTGATGAGATAAAACTTCTACCCTCACACAGTGGTTAAGATTTTGAAACATGATTCAACTCAATTGTATATACTTTTATTTATTTTAACTTTTAATAGTTTTATTTATTTATCTTAATATTTTATATTCTATTTTTTAAAAATTTATTATAGCATTTCCACATATTGTTATTTGTACTTTATATACTAAAAAATACAATTGGATAAATTTGATTATTCGATTTAATTATGACAAGATGGAATTGAATTATGGTTTTAGAAAGGCCGGACCCATGAACACCGACGCCGGCCAAATGGCTACATTCCATATATGGAAAATAAATTCGTAATGCTGGACCAGACTCGGTCATGATGGGGCTCAACAACTTTTCACTGCCAATTATCAGATTGGATGCATATATCTTATTTTCACCTTTTTTTTTCGGTCTCGACCCCTCGATTTTCAGGGCTACCAGCATATATTCAGTGTTCGGACGGGTGCGACGAAGATAAATTCTGACAAAATTAATTTCTCTGAAAATCGAACTCGAGGCTACTAGCTCCCGTCCTCCCATGGCACAACCCCGCTAACCAACTGTGTCAACCAACCTTGATTATTTTTAATTTTTTTTCTCAAAACATGTGAAGCAATTGCGATATAAAATTTATTTATTATACTCGCACATGACAACTATAAAATAAGAAAAAAAATACGACGAGTTATTCAACAAAATAATCTTTTTTTATTTCTTTATAAAATGATAAAATAGCTAATTTTCAAAAGAGTCCATGGCACATTGAAAAGAATGTGTTTTGGTAAATTGATTTTTTTTAATTGAGGAATTATGTTGCGTAGGATCCGCAGCTATTAATAATTCCATTTAGGAAAAAAAATTCCGAAATTGATCATAAAAATGGGCGCTAACCTTATAAATAAACAAATGGGTAAGCATATATTAAGAGCTGCAATCATATATACCTGTGGTGTATTGAATAAATTATAAATTCAATATACTTTGCGTTCTCGAGAAGTGTGATAAATCATGGTCCATCTTTTCAGGGGTGAGGTGTTCATGGGTCGGGTCGAATCTGATCCAACCCGATTGATTTTATTCGAGTAAGGTTAGGTCGGATTGATAACAAAGTAGTCATCGAATTCGATCCAATCTGACCTTTCGTTGGATCGGATTGAATTGAGTCGGGTCATCGGATTATCCTATTAAATTTTTTCATATACTTTAATCATTTTTTATAATACTTAACATTAATTTTTTTTAAAAATAAAGCAACATATTTTTTAATATTTTATAATGATTAAAATGATATAAAGTATAAATTTGTAATATATTTTATTTTAAAGTAATATAAAATTCTTATTAAGAATAAATTGGTTTAAATTTAATAAAAAAATATATAAAAGTTTGGGTCATCGAGTTGATCAGGTTCGAAAAATTGAAATTCGTACCCGACTCATTGGTGATCGGGTTATAGTCGGGTTAATTCGAATTTGACCCGACCCAATTAAGATTGGGTCGGTTCGGATCGTTGAGTTCGTCGGATCGATCCGATCCGGTGAACACTCATATTTTTTAGGATTATTCTATTTAAAATATATTTACATATAAAATCACCTTGTGAAACTAACTTTTTTATGAAATTGAAAGTGAATATGCTTATAATATTGCAAAGTAAAGTGAAAAAAATGAGTTAAATGTATGGATGTTTGATAATAACAATAAACTAAAAGAACTCAATGGGGACAAGTGCTATCATTAACTCCACAAACACGTTCAGGACCAAAATGTGTCAATGTCATTCTTAATGACAACCATGTGTTTAGAATTGGATGATCAATTGGAAGATCACATTCACATCTATCATATTTTTCGTCTTCCCTTTTTTAGCACTAAAGTTTATCAAATACTATGACAGTTTATTTTAGTTACTACCCAAGTTAATAATAAAATTAAAAGGGAATAAATCCAATTTACGACCATTAATACCCAAATTTGAAATGCATCGTTACTACATCTTTTGAACCGTATTACTTGCTATACATGTAGACGTGCTTCACTAATTCAGATATTACTAATCTATTAATCCGTGTGAATGCACGAACACTATTTAAAAAAATACTAATTAAATATAAATATATATTAATTATATAGAGATAAGTCGATTGTAAAGATGTTCACGGATTATATTCGATTCTTTTCGAACTAATATATGATCCATCTTGATCAATTTTAATTAGATCGAGTTGGTTAGTCATCAAATTTGATTTAATTTAATTTTTATTTGGTCAAATTAGATTAGATCGGATCATCATATTTCTAATTAATTTTTTTCATATTTTAAATTATTTTTTATGATATTTAATATTAATTATATTATTAAAATATTACATTTTTTTGAAGGTTTGCAATAATTTTTAAGGATATAAAGTATTCTATTTTTATATATTTTAATTATAAAATAAATATAAGATTCTTTTCTAAATTAATTTGTTCAACTTAATAAAAAATATATAAAAAATCAGATTAATATGTCGACTTAGGTTAATCGAGTTTGAAAAATTAAAATTCGTACTCGATTCATTGGTTATCGAATTAATTCGCGTTCAATCGGACTAATCTAAACCGACTCAATTGACATTGAATCAATTTCGATGATCAAATTCATCAAGTCAACTGACTCACTAAATAAATTAAAAGGGAATAAATTCAATTTACGTCCATTAATACCCAAATTTGAAATGCATCGTTACTGCATCTTTTGAACCGTATGACTTGCTATACATGTAGACGTGATTCACTAATTTAGATATTACTAGTCTATTAATCCGTGTGAATGCACAGACACTATTTAAAAAAATACTAGTTAAATATAAATATATATTATATAGTGATAAGTCGATCGTAAGGGTGTTCACGAATCAGATTCGATTCTTTTTGAGACTAAATATGATCAATCTTGATCAATTTTACTTATATCGAGTTGGTTTGTCATAAAATTTCATCCAATTTAATTTTTATTTGATTAAATTATATTAGATCGGATATCATATTTCTAATTGACTTTTTTCATATTTTAAACTATTTTTTATGATATTTAATATTAATTATATTATTAAAAATTATCATATTTTTCAAAGGTTTGTAATAATTTTTAAGGATATAAAGTATTCTGTTTTCATATATTTTAATTATAAAATAATATAAGATTCTTTTCTAAATTAATTTGTTCAACTAAATAAAAAGATATACAAAAGTTTGGATCAACATGTCGAGTTAGGTTAATCGAGTTTGAAAAATTAAAATTCGTACTCGATTCATTGGTCATCGAATTAGTTCGCATTCGATCGGACTAATCTAAACCGACCCAATTGACATTGAATCAATTTCGATGATCAAATTCATCAAGTCAACCGACTCACTAAATACCCTTAGTCAATTGAAATAAAATTTAGAATATTAAATTACAATTTGCAGAAATAAAATGATCATATTAGTTGATATTAATATAAAGTTCTTAATTTTTTATCTTCAAACACATGCATAGTGTTTCGAATATTACAAAAATATAATAATATATAATTTATATATAAAAAACATATTTATTATATTTATCTAATTAAATAATTTATTAAATAATGGTTGACTTCATCATGTAGTTACATTTTTATCAGGATCAATTGTCTTGCTTTAAACACAAAAAAATATTTTTTTTAAAATTTAATTAGCTTAAATTAATTCGATCCCAAAAAAATTGCAATCGTCTAGGTCAATATTTTTCTCAATAATTTTAGATTCTTTTATGATAAAAAATAACTTGAAATTTATATATCGAGTCTTTTAGATATCAAAGAATTGTGTGACTCAAACCACTTTTACCTCTTCAATTAAGTCCAATAAAAAGAGCCAAGAAGATTAAGTTTATAAACATTATTATTAGAGTAAGTTCCAAGTGGACCAAAAGAGAAATAAATGTTTGTTTCAACACCCCTTGAGAATTTGAAATTATCGAGAATTTTTTTTAATTTTAAATACCATTATATTAACCTGTTATATATTTTATAATGAAGACAAAATAACTTTAAATCATATTTAAAAAGACAAACATTTTTAATGCAAGAAGATTACTAAATCAAAATATTTTGTAAAGTAAAAAAAAAAATTAACCACAAACTTACATATAGTGGCGAACAAAAGGGTGACGGAGGCGTAGACGATGGAGTATCGGGCACCGAAATAGGAGACGTGTCACGAGTGAAAAAGTATATAATATAATTATATCGTATGAAATCTTTCTCTCTTTATATATATATATATATAAAGAGAGAGAGAGAGATAATAAGTTTTTTTATCTCCTAAATCACGTAATTCACTCGGTAGAATTTCAATCCAATTACTTAATTTTATGGCACATTATTTTATCTCATATCTCAACAAATAATAGAAAAAATATTTATTGAAGTTTTAAATATTTTTTCTAATCTAAGTATATAAATTCATTCTAATTGCATAATTATTCTCTATCAGATTTAATCTAATCTATAATTCAATTCATCTTTCTAATTCTCACGTAATTCACTTGATAGAATTGTAATACAAGTACTTAATTTTATGGCGTCACGGAAGTTTTAAATATCTTTTCTAATATAGGTACATAAATCCAATCTAACTCTCACACAATTCACTTGGTAGAATTCTAATTCAAGTATTTAATTTTATGGCATCACAAAAATTTTAAGTATCTTTTCTAATCTAGGTACATAAATCCGATTCGAGTACATAATTATTATCTCTTAAATTATAATCTAGTACTTAATTTTATGGCATCATAAAAATTTTAAATATTTTTTTCTAATTTAAGTACATAATTATTCTCTCTCAAATTATAACCTATTCAATTTCTCTTTCTAACTTCTCAAACTATAATCATATATGACACATGTCTTTGTACTAACGTGCCACTTGTCATCTTCTCAACGCATCATTTGGCTTCTCCTCGTGACTTCGACCTCTCTCTCTCTCTCTCTATATATATATATATATATAAAAACGGAGGTGCTACATACTTAATTAGGTAACACCGTACTACTTACCTTGTCCACAGTAAGATGTTGGATATACGGTAGATATGAGATATTCTCTTTCTTAAATAGTTTGTTATAAGTTGTTAGATGTACCGCATATTTAATATCTTACGATTGATAAGATAGATAGTACGATATTACCTATTTAAGTTAGTAGCACCCTCCATTGAACTCATATATATATATATATATATATATATGTTACATCATTTTTTTTTGCCTTTTAACTGAAGTGAAGAAGACAAAAATAGGTTCATTCTCTAAAGTCTTGAACTACCAAAACGTAACATGCAACAAAACAAAAACAAAGAGAAGAAATGATCAATAATATATCTAGTTGTATGTATTAACAAGACGACATTAATAAATATTTTCTGCATGTATAATAAATATTCCTAAATTTTATGGCATGTGCTCAAAAGTAGTCTCTTACCACGTCATGCACGATTTTTTCATAAATTATTTTTAGAAAGAAATCAAGATATATTTACGTCATGCAAAATATTTTCACGCATTTCTTACCTTCTTTTTATTATTTACTTACCCACACACTCCACGTCATAATTAATCAACTTAATAAAATGATAATTTATTTTTAATATTTTTATAATCATATCGAAGATCGAATCGGAGGTCCAATTGAGTCATGATTGGATCGAGAATCAAATTCAACCAGATTGAACAAAATTTTTATTAAAATAATAATATTTATAGTAATCTATAATATATAACACAATTAATACTGTATAATATGTTAAAAATTAATAGAAATATACTATTAGTTAGATATTAATCTAAAATATCATTTATTATGTTTCAAAAGGTTAATACTTATTTAAAATAATGACTATTGATAATTATTATATTATTATTATTAGTTATATAATACTAATGATGTTATATTATTTTTTAAATATACTACAACATTTTGTAAGAAGATAGAAAACTCTAATATTAACATATTAATTATAAATAATAATAAAGCTCATTATAGTTTTAAAAGAATAGTATTCAAAATAAGATTTATTTTTATTTCATCCATAAAATTCACTTAAGACTTTTGTTTTTTGTTTAATTACCTTTTTCTTTAATTTTATTAATTTTGTTTTTTCTTTTATATTTTATCCCACTCTTTTATTACTGATTTCACTTTTGTTTTTTATTTTTATTTTTACTTCTTCAAGTCAAATGTTACAAGGTATTTTTATTTTTTTTCCCTTTTATGTTAACTTCTTTCCGTTTTCTATTACCTTTCCTCTTTTATTCTCTATATTATTATTTCCCTTTTTTAATTCTTTCTAATTTTAATTATTCATTTCCTATTTTATTAAGTTTCTTCATATTTGTCATTTGTCTTTCCTTTTTTACTGCATTAATTGCATAATTCTGCATTAATCACACAAATCAATATTAATATATTATAACACAACTTTTCAAATTTAATTTCTTTTTATTTTTAAATTTTAAAAATGAACCGGGTTTTTTGGTTTTCGGTTTTTTTCAATTTTTGCCGGTTCGGAGACACTTCCAGTTTTGACATAAAATCGAATCGGACGGCCGATCGGCTCGCGGTTAAACATGTCAAATCGATTGGTTCGGTCCGATTTTAATAACAGATAAATATACTTTCTATTGTACTTTGCTAGAATAATTTATAAATGAAAGAAAAAATGAATTATTGTGTGTGTTCCCTCTCTTAAGAATGTTAGCAATGACGGATCCTAAAAATTCTTTTCATGAAAATTATATTTAGAATATTCTAAATTAAAGGTTAGTGATTATATTAATCTAAATTACAATAACGAAGATTTAATATATCAATTATATGATATTTATGACATAAAATTTGGTGTAGGCTGGTATGATTCTCAAGCACTTTTTTCGTCATTGTCATTGGTAACATTTAGATCTAAAAAAATGTTATTTAGATTCATTTCTTCTATCATATTTATATCTAGACTAGAGCATGCATAAAAATTAAGGAGATTGAATGATAAATAATTCAATGACCGAAACGAAAACAATGGTGTTCAATAATTAGCAATGAATTTTCTCATATTACAAATAACTCAGTAAAAAGAAAAGAAAACAAAATTATACTTTGTGAATAAAGTTAATTCCTATTTATAGTAGGAATTATCCCCATCAAAAGTCATCCTATTTATATTAATTTTGATTTTAGTAATTTAGAATTTTGGCTCTATTCGACAATTTTTGAGATTTTAGGATAGAAAAAAATGGAGGTGAGTAGGGAGCATCATGATACCTATATTTTTAACCGTATGATGCATAATGTACGATGGATAGATTTAAGAGAGAAAAAAATACAGGAGAAAGAAAATCTAATTTTCACGATTATACAATTGAAGATGTAGGTAATATGATACTTCCTACTTAACTAGGGAGCACCTACATTGTAATCAAAAGAGTTTTGACTCAGTCAAATTAAGTGCTTGATATTTCTTTTAAAAATAATATCCATAGATTACTCCCACATAGTATAATGTTTAAAGGTTTAATATGTATTCTTAATATAGCATTTTATTTTCATCTAAAAAATATTTTCTTTATTTTTAAATATCATATTATATATATAATTTTGAAAATATTTTACATCTATATTTTTTCTAATCACCATAAATATTATTTTTTTATTTCTTCATTTACAATTTTTAAATAAACTAATATTACTAAAAATAATGAATAAATTAGTGATTATGTATAACATAACAATATATCTTATGTAAATAATTAAGAATCCCAATTATGTTTATTTATGTCATTTGTTTATAAAAAAAACTTTTTGTTAAATTTAATGATAGAATATTATCTGTTCGCTAATATAATTCTTCCGCTATGCACTTAACATCTAAGTATCTAACCATCATTTGTTATCCAATTCAATATTACCAAATAGAGCCTCTGCCTTATATATTAATCTTAACTTTATTTATTCCTAGTTGAACTCTAGGCATATTATATAGTATATATAGTCGGACTCTTGGAATTAATTTTTCAAATTTGTCTTTTAATTTTTTTATTTTTGTCAAATTTAACCAATTATCACTTGAATGTGTTGACACGACTCGTAATCCTATTTAATTTTTATTTTAACTTTTAAGAAAATTTTATTTAAAATGTTTTTTTATATTATAGAAAAAATAATTTTCCGATTTTGGAACGTATGCCAATTGTCATATCATGAACAGATATGACATCCAACTTGGACTTGCTTTCGTACGTACCTTTTTTCTATTTAAGTTTATTTTATATTTAATCAAATCAAGATATTTAAATTTTACTCAAATTATTTTACAGTTAATCTTAGTTATTTTCATAATACATAAATCTTTGGATGCTGTATAAAGAATGACAAATCGGAATCTTTAATATAGCTAACAGATAATTATATAGTAATTGTGTGGATTTTTATTACTATGATTGCAACTTTTTTATCAATTTATATTTGCTATGATTCTTTTAAAATTATTATTATATCATTGTTTATAAATATAGTTTCTTTATATCTTTAGGAAAAAAATTGCAAAAGAATAAAAATAACATATTGAAAATTAAAGTTTCCTAACAATAATTACAAATATTTGGAATTTGGATTAGCTTTTTATTAATTTCGTGTGCCGATTATTTTGATCTTCTTATGTTGAATCTTATTTAATTGCACGAGTTTAACAAAATTATTGTATCCACAAAATTCAATTCTTCATAATTTAAATACACTATTCTTGTACGATGAACTTTTCATCCACAAGCCCATTATATGTGTGAGCCACACCAATGCGCCTATTGAAATATTTTTATTCGCATCATATTCCTTTAAATCAGCTCAACGACAGTTAATTGGCTAAAATCATATTTTATTTACTTTAAATTTGTAATTGATCTAATCAAGTTTGGCTGACAGACCTGATAGCAGGATTGTCAATAGTCTCGAGTTCGAGTCCTAAAGATATCAAATTTAGCTGAGTAATTTTTAAATTTGGTATTTCATCTTTACGTAAGTTCTAAGTTGGTATCCTAACTTCATTTTATAACTAATTAGTACTCCAACTATATAATCATTTCAGAATTAATTTCTTTTGCATATTATAATATATTTTTGTTGACGTGACTATCACATCATGTGTTTTAATGAATAATTTATTAAGATCATAACTAAATCAGCTGAATAATTTATTAAGATCATAACTAAATCAGCTGAAATATAAATTAATACCTTCAATTTAAAAGGATTATAGATATACAAATAATAATAAATAATTGTTGAAAGTAAAATTTTTTACATAAATATTTTTAAAATTAAAAGTGATTTTTTTATGTGGTTGATATGCTGACACATTGCCAAAATATAGTTATAATGAGACCAATTATGAAAAAAAAATATATAGTCGAGAGAATGATTAGTTACAAAGCTTTAAAAAATACATTAATAAATTATTAATTAAAACACATAGTATGATTGCTACTCACATATATTAAAAATATTATCTTCTTTTTGTATATTATAATATATTTTATTGATGTGGCAACCACATCATATGTTAATTAATAATTTATTAGTGGATTTTTTGTAAAATTTTATTTTATAATTAATCATTCACTAAACTATATATTTTTTCATAATTGATCTTATTTATATATTATAACTATTTTTTGGCAATGTGTTAGTCACATCTTTTTTTTTCACAAATAATTTATTTTTTGTGACAGCCATATCAATCACATGCAAAGTATCATTCTAATTTTAAAAAAAATATTATATAAAAAAAATTATTTTTGACAATTATTTATTATTTTTTATATCTATAATTCTTTTAAATTGAAGTTATTAATTTATATTTCAGTTGATTTAGTTATTATCTTAATAAATTATTCATGTGTTTTTGTTACATCAATAAAAATATATTATAATATGCAAAGGGGATCAATTCTAAAATGATTATATAGTTGGAGTACCAGTCAGTTACAAAATGAAGTTAGGGTACCAACTTAGGATCTTATGTAAAGATATGGTACCAAATTTCAAAATTATTCAAATTTAACTAGAGGAATAATTATTTTTGTTCATCCTTTTCGACTTCGAATTAATGAAGTGATAGTAATTCTGAATACCAGGGACCTCGTGAGACGTAATAAAAAAAAATTAACGGATCAAGTGGATCCCGAATATTATTTATGGGAAGTCCCTTTTAAGAGTTACGAAGTATATTTTCATGTCAATAAAATTGGTTGTACTAGCTTTTTTATAATTAAACATTCATTATTTTTAACACTGAAGTCACATATTTTTTATCATTTAAGTTTATGGCTCTCAATGCAAATTATTTAAATATTGATTGTTAATAATGATAATATATAAATATATGAGTTAATAGCTCAAGTTATTGTTCTCATCTATTTTAACGAATGTATTATGTTCAAATCTCAACTAAGCTCGTAATAAAATAAAAAAATCTTTTAATTGTTCTCGTAATGGACATGGCAAATTAAAATTGTAAGACAAAATATTAGGATTGTGATTTGTGAATATACAGATGAACAAGATCTTCACCGAGATTATTGTTCAGCTCATGTAATTTAAAAAGAATAATACATAAAGATATGAATGTTGATGAGATAAAACTTCTACCCTCACACAGTGGTTAAGATTTTGAAACATGATTCAACTCAAGAGGTTGGGGAGCCTACTTAGGCCCTATTTGGCATACATTTAAATTAGTGTCTACAATAGCGTATAGTGTGTTGACCAAGTCAATATGCTAGTTAAGTTGTTTGGTAAGCATAATTAATAATAACGACAATCGATTGGAACTCAGCTTTTTGAGACGCTTGATAGACTAACATCTAGGGTAGCGACAAACTTATGAAATTTTTTTCATATATATCCTCAAAATATTTTAATATTAGTTAATATTTGTATGAGACACTTATTATTTTATATTACATGATCACTTTATTATTTATTATTATTTTATTAACTTATAAATTATTTGATCAGCTATTTATTTTATTATTATTTATTAATATTAAAATATTTAAAATAAAAATGTGTTATTCAACTTATGGCACATATATTAATGTAATTTATTAAATAATTGTCTGTACCTTTTTAGTCATTTTATATTTATTGATTTGTTCAAACGCTGCATTTGCCAAACACTTTTATTAAATTTAATAATTCACTCGCTACCGCTAATCGTTAATCTCTAGTCGCTAATCGCTATTCGCTATTAACCGCTAGTACATGTCAAATAGAGCCTTAGTAGTTTTGCTAAGTAGGCTCTTTAGCGGTGATTCACACCGTCAGATTCAAATCTGACGGTTTGAGATCAAATCTTTAAAAAATATTTTGAATTTTTATATTTGATCTCAGATCGTTAGATTTGAATCCGACGGTGTGAATCACCGCTAAGGAGCCTACTTAGCAAAAGTGTTAAGTAGGCTCCCTTTCTCCTTCAACTCAATTATATATAATTTTATTTTTTTAACTTTTTTCAATAATTTTATTTATTTATCTTAATATTTATATTCTACTTTTTTAAAATTTATTATAGCATTTCCACATTTTTTTATATATTTTATTATACAAAAACATACAATTGGATAAATTTGATTATTCGATTTAATTATGATAAGATGGAATTGAATTAGGGTTTTAGAAAGGCCGGACCCATGAACACCGACGCCGGCCAGATGGCTACATTCCATACACGGAAAATAAATTCGTAATGCTGGACCAGACTCGGTCATGATGGGGCTCAACAACTTGTCACTGCCAATTATCAGATTGGATGCATATATCTTATTTTCACCTTTTGTTTCTCAAAACATGTGATGCAATTGCGATATAAAATTATTTATTATACTCGCACATGACAACCATAAATAAGAAAAAAAAAAGTACGACGAGTTATTCAACAAAATAATCTTTTTTTTTCTTTATAAAATAATAAAATAGCTAATTTTAAAAAACGTCCATGGCACATTGTAAAGAATGTGTTTTGGTAAATTGATTTTTTTTTTAGTTGAGGAATTATGTTGCGTATTGAATAAATTATAAATTTATTAATTCAAATGTATATTTATAGACGAACCCAATTTTTTCGTATGTGTAAAAAGATATTTTCTATTATTTGTTATATATTTATTTTATAGATAATTAGTAGTGGTGTTTGAGAAGATATGTATTTACATTTTCAATAAAAAAGGGAGCATGCGTACTTATTGCAACAACATCGTACTATTTAAGATTATCCGATCCATCAATAATTGATTAGTTCAGTTGGTAAGTGAATTGAAATTGAAAGGGTTACTATTGAGATTGAGAGATGACATAATTCAATATACTTCGCGTTCTCCAGAACTGTGATAAATCCTGCTCCATCCGGATGTTTATGGGTCGGATTTAATCCGACTCGAACCCAAATCCGATTCAATCAGATTAATTTTATTCGGGTTGGATTAGATTGGGTCGGATTAATGACAAAGTAATCATCGAATTCGATCAAATCCAATCTTCGTTGGATCAGGTTGGATTGAATCGGATCATCAAATTATTCGATTAAATTTTTTTTATATATTTTAATTATTTTTTATAATATTTAACATTAATTATATTTTAAAAAATAAAGAAACATATTTTTTAATATTTTATAATGATTAAAAGGATATAAAGTATAAACTTATAATATATTTTAATTTTAAAGTAATATAAAATTCTTATTAAGAATTTGGTTTAAATTTAATAAATATATAAAAATTTGAATCATCGGGTTTGAAAAATTAAAATCTGCATTCAACCCGTTGGTGATCGAATTATAGTCGGATCAGTTCGAATTTGATCCGATCAACTATTCGATCCGACCTAATTAAAATTGGGTCGGTTCGGATCGTTGAGTTCCTCGGATCGATCTGATTCGGTGAACACTCATATTTTTTAGGATTGTTCTATTTAAAATATATTTACATATAAAATCACCTTGTGAAACTAACTTTTATATGAAATTGAGAGTGAATATGCTTATTGAAGAGTTTTGAAGGGTTTGAATTCGATTGGGGCTCCCGTTCAGTGGTCATTTCCGCTCGTCCTCGAGCTCTATAAATAGGCGCTTTTCTGCTCCACTGACGTCCGCCCTTCACGCGCCGTTGCCACGTCTTCCGCGGCCTCCCATCACGCTCGCGTCGTCCCGCGAGTTCCGGGAGCGTGGAGCACGTCTTCCGGCTCCACTCCAACGAGCAAGAGTTGCTCGTTCAAAGATGACCACAAGATCATATATTAACATCTCCCACTTGACCTTCGTGG
>LTAE01003967.1:0-31606 GCA_001647135.1 Pontederia paniculata | reverse complement strand
ATATATATATATATATATACCAATTTTGGACAACTATGACACAATCATCGAAAGAGAAGCTACAAAATATGAACAAAGTGACAATATGTTGTTATCTTTGCATAAATCATAAATGTCCCTATAGGTTTATAATCTTCTATGCTTAGCAATAAGAGTTATCATAGTTCATTATCTATCTTACAATCATTAGATAAGAGGGATTATGATATCTCCTTACATATAAAATTAGCTATAATCAATTTCCTATTTAAAGCAAACCTAACATGCAAAATCATCATTTTAATTCATGATATTTCTCTATGTAGCCTTATATATATGATGAATTCTATATTTTATCCTCCTAATTACTTACCTATTTGCGTTGAATTTTTTTTTCTCATTTGTTCCTAGGTTCTACTTATCCTCGTTCTCGTTCCATTGAGATCCATGTTGTCGTTCTCCTTCATGTCCTCCTAATGAGGTGTTAACATAGATTTAGAGAAGAGAGGGGAAGAGGGGAAGAACCATGAGATGGCCTTACCTTTGCACTTAGGAAGAAGGAAGAGAAGAAGAAAAAGGCTGCACAACGGAAGTTTCTTTATGAGAGATAAAAAGAGTTTATTCTACCTTAAGGTATATTTATAGGAGTTCTCTATAATTTTGTACAACTTTAAATAATTAGGTGTCTATTACTAAATATGAAAACTCCAAATTAAATCAATCGGTATTATTTTAATTAATTAAAAATCTCAGTTGTTACACTCTTGATTAAAGATAAAAAATTGTGTGTGCTCATGTCGTTGACATGTTAATCAACTTATAGTTAATTGTGTTCATTTTCGTGCTCGTGACATGTCAAAATTCGTGCAATGTCGGCCGTGCCGAGCCATGCTGGTTCGATGACTATTATTTTATTGTTTTCATTTTTTAATTATCTTTAATTGCAAATTTATATATAATAAGCATAAAATATAGTATTTAATATAATCATATAATATATTGGTAGATTAGTAACTAAATAATAGTATATGATATTATTGTATTAATCATTAATATATATTATATAAAAAATGCATTAAAATATATTTATTATATAAATTAAATCTAAACATTATGTTGGAGACTCAAGTTAAAAATCTAAGTGAACATCTTCACTGTCAAAATTATTTAAAATTATTTGAGTAATGTGTTTATAATAGATATTTATATTTTATATGCTAAAATAATTGATCATGTTCGATGTGTCGGACCCAACCCAGGTGGTTCATGCTCCTCCTCTCTCCTCTTCGTGCACAAGGTGAGAGAGAGATAAGTCTCTCTCTCTCTCTCTCTCTCTCTCTCTCTCTCTCTCTCTCTCTGCCTTAAATAAAATCCTACACTGAACAGTCTCTCTCACACACGCACACTGGAAGTTGATGCATACTCGCATGAGTCGTCAAAACTCAAAACGCTTGTTTTTCACCTAATTTGAACGGAATCTGTAGCCCAAGTTATTGATTTGAATATACAATTTGTTATGAATATAAAATTATAACATAACTGTAACCTCACATATCAAAATGTAGCACCATCCGAAAGGAACTTTTTAACAAGTATCCATCTACAGATCCAAACCTTTTTTTTAGTGATATCAATGGCTCACATATGTCATCCAAGTCGTCATTCGCTAAAGTCCTGACAAATTTCATTTCCTGTTCGCAGGAAAAAAAATTATAAAATATATACTTCGTTAACTGAGACTTTGTTTGAGACTTTGGATGTTATGTAATTTTAAAATATTTAATTATTATGTTATAATATTTTTTTGTTGAAGATTTCTTTTTACAAATAACTCGATACTATTTTGTATCTGATAAAAAATATAGTTGTATTAAATAAAAAATATCATAAAATAATTATCTATTTATATTTTCATTTTTTTTATTTTGTCTAATTATTTTATAATTACAACATATTTAAAAAATTTATAAAATGACTGAACTTTTTTATGTCGAAAAAAATATATAATAAAATATTTTTTAAAAAATGTCTTATTATAATGTTTTTTAAATATAAAAAAACTCAAATAGGCCTGAATTTAATTAAAAATACTACGGTATTTTATAAGTCACGTGCATTTATGTATGTTCAAAATTCGTTGGCAAGCTGTAATGAGACGACAGAACGTAGTCCCATTGTATTGCACCTATCGCAATTTCCCTCTGGTTACTTAAACCGGGGGCTTGTTTTTTTTTCATTGGAACAAAATAAATGTGGGCTTAATACAAGAAAAAGAAATATCTCATCGATGAAAAATGAACTCGAATTCTTTTATCCATGAGTTGAGGAGCGAAATTATGTATGTCTTTATTCTCGAAGCTTGATTTAAATAGTAGCCTCTTTGCGACATAATATTAGATACAAAAAAGAACTAAAATTAGAATTAGAATATTTTAATCTACTAGTGAATTGTCCACCAGTATACCGCAATAAAATTCATATATTTTGATTTCTTATAATAAATGCTTAAATCTTGATAATTTGTATTAGTTAGAAATTAAGAAAATAATTTATGAGGTTTTAAAGGTAAACATTGGAATCACATTCCGATTAAAAGCCTATCAATTTTCTGAATATCAAATTTTGCAACAAAATAAAAAAAATCAGATAAAGTATCTGTCGATTTAATTATCTTTAATTTATTATGATAACTTTTCTTATGAATTTTTTTAGTTTTTACTTTCATAAAATTTCACTACTACAACTTACAACCTTCTTCTATGTTCGTATGTCACATTAGTTCATGACTACAACACACTGAGTCAATCCATTATCCAAACAATAACATCGAAACATAAAGAATAATGGGGAAAATATATCCAAATAAGATGATGCCCACAGATTGACATCCCATGCTGCTTAGTTTGGTAGCCAAGGGACAATTTTTTTTTGGTAGAAGAAGCCAAGGGACGTTTTAGTGGGTCGTGACTCATTACTGGCATTTGGATTATTATTCTGGACAAACAAATATCTCAATTAATTATTTTTAAAATAATAAAAAATATTTTAAGAGCGATAACATGGCCCAAATTTTTTAATAATGTTGGATTAAAATTTGAATGTTAAAATAAAATAGTATTTTTTTAACCTAAAATTATTAATAATTTTAGCACTCTTAATAAAATCAGTCTTTCTTTAATTCGCATTGGATAAGTGAGATAATATTAGATAAAGATAGACACAAGAACTTTTGAACTATCGCTTTAATGATTGCTTAATTTTGTAAGTACACTATATTTTTTCTTTTCAATCTAAAAACACAATTTATGCGTTGTGAAAATTATGGATGGCTACTCGTTCGTGGCAATCGCAATATCGGATCTCAAATTTATTTGTCTATGCATTCGCGATCTTGGCATTTTATTGTCCAGTATCTATTCACAAGCTAAAACATAATTTTGAAATAAATAGTGACCTTCGATTTTCCTACGAATTTAAATCCCTGTCACATAAAAATATCAAATTGACTAAGTGATTCAAATGTACTTCGGCTTCACAATTTTCTTCCACAACAATATAAAACAATAATAATAACATATAATGCAGTAGCACATGTAATAGTTTAAAAGGTCGTTTCCAGTTATCTGCCACATATTTCTTTTAAAATACTTATCTATCAAGCACTATAAAAGTTTTTTATTTATATTGTCATGGATGCTTCTTTTAATTTTTAGCTAATTATATTTTATCCTTTATTATCTTTTTAGAGTGAATAAAACCTAAGAAATAAAATTAAGATGGCATTTCTTCAATATTAATATTTTTTTTAGTTCAAGGGATTTTTTTTTACTTGCCCTCTCAGTATCTAGAATTTTATATTAAAAAATTATTTTTCTTTAAATCATACATCTAATTTTGAAAGTTTACAAAAGAGGAAATATTAGGAAGATAAAATTTAACAAGTTTACAAAAGAGGGAAACAAAGGAAAAAGTCCTACCATTTCTTTCATTCTTCTTCTATATTTTATTTCTCATTCAAAAAAAATAAATTTTAATTAAACATTATATATATATATATATATATATATATGAAAAATATTAACGTGCATACAAAATTGTACATCATGCATGCACACGAACTTTTAAATACATATATATATATATATATAAATCTTTAAATATATATATATATATATTGTTAATTTTTTAACTTAATTTACAAACCTCTATTATTTTTGTTCGAAGAAAAGATAAAAAAAATATAAAAAAATGTCTCAACACACGTCCCCTCGCCAATTGCCTGTTCTAATTTGCACCAAATCAATTGATGTGCAACTTGCAAATTGCAAACCAATAGCAACATCTTTTATCTCATTTCTTCCATCGTCATCATCACCTCCTTTTTATTTCCCCAACCAAACAGCGACTCTTTCTTGTACATGATCGAAGCCTTTCACAGGCGGCGCTGCGCAAGTCGACTCCTCCTCTCCCTCGCCATATAAATAAATAGCCCTTCCAGAATGCTTCTACGATTCCACCGCCGCCTCCCTCTCCGCCGCCCGTCCGTCGCCTTCTCCTCCTCCTCCTCCTCGTCGTTCTCGCGCCTCCTCGGGAACCAGCCTCCCGCCGGGCCCTCCTCGGGATCGCCGATCTTGCTCGGATTGGGGGCGATGGCAGCATTCGCAAGCGCCGCGGGGAGCTCGTCGTCGCGGCTCCTCTTCCGGCAGCTCTTCGAGAAGGAGTCCGCCACCTACACTTACCTCCTCGCCGACCTCGGCCACCCCGACAAGCCCGCCGTGGTGAGGGACTCTGCCCTTGTTCTTCTCTTCGCGTGCGTGTGTGGAACCAAAAATTCATGGACTCCGATCCTTTGTTAAAGTTTTATACGCGGAGTGGAATGGAATGGAACTTTTGAGTCGTCTGATCGGTTTTCAGTTCTACATTCGGAATTTGGTCGAAGTATAGCGATGAATAATTTTTGTTCTTATCAGTTTGATAAATGGAGAAAGGTGGTCTTGGTATATATGCATATAGAGATGGATCGAGTCGAGTTGGCTTCGCTGATATTTTTGTATGATTCTTTATTACTTTACTAGGATTTCATTATCCATATCAATTACAGGGCATCTCATGCTGTAGGCTTGTTGTACATTACGTTAGGTCAGGATCATTTGCGCCCTTTCAAGGCGGTTCAGTCCAACTTTGCATTTGCTTTTTCCTTGAAAGAAGAGCAAATGTTAGATTGAGAAGCACAACCAATTGTAATTCCAGAAAACGATGTCATATGTAGCTGAAACTTATTGTGAACAAAATTGACATAAAAGAATATGCAGAGAACAAGTCTACTAATTAAAGATTCCCTATGCGAGGTAGCTAGAACTTAGAATATGGCAGTGATGATCCGGCATATGTAAAACTCTCCACGCAATACTATATTGTTCTCCAAGAAACGCAATTAACCAGAACCTATCTAGCTAAAAGCTCAAACGCCAGTGTAAGAACTAAGAAGCTATATTTGGATATTTTTCATGTATGCATTCTTATTGTTTTCATGTTTTGGTGCTTTAATGTGATTTCTCTAGAAGTGTGCCTGATTTTCTTTGGTTATATTTACTAAAATTCCTTCATTTAAAATTTGAAAGTTCATTGTAAATCCATGTTATATATTTTAATAGAGGCTTGTCTTTTCATCAGTTGGTTGATCCAGTGGACGTAACAGTTGACAGAGATATAAAACTTATTGAAGAATTAGGCTTGAAGCTTATTTATGCTATGAATACTCATGTACATGCTGATCACGTCACAGGAACGGGATTGCTAAAGGTAAGCTACAATTTTTGTATTAGTCTCTCGCATTGATATATAGCTTGCTCACATATGATGCTTTTTACTATGCAAAAATATCAAAACTCACAAAGTCTGATCCTTACTTCTTGCCATTGACAACAAAATCAGTTACAGCTTTCACTTGATGCTTTGTGACTCATCAATTGAAAATACCTTGCAGACTAAGATGCCAGGTGTGAAGTCTGTTATTTCGAAAATTAGCAAAGCCAAAGCAGATCATTTTCTCGAGCACGGAGATAAGTTATATTTTGGTGACCTTTTCCTAGAGGTACAGTGGCATCTTTTGATGCATTTTGAGCCATGCACTTTTTCTCCAAGCATTTTGAACTACCACAGTGTTTGTTTTTCCTTATGGCATTAAATAAGTATGTAAATATTTTTGAGAAACATTCTCATCATTCATTTCCCGAAAACAGCATATACAAGATTTATTAGCTGGCTCCTTGCAAGTTTTCATATGCTTGCACCAGTATGTTAAAGTTTGTCTAACTTTGTGCATCTATGAGAAACTGGAATCATCCATTCACCTGAAATATGCTTCATTAATTCTAGTCTATTTCTAGACACTGTTAAATTATTTCAAAAAGATTAAAGGAATCAGAGTCCTGGACTATTTACAGACCTTTGCTAATCATACCAGCATCTAGTAACTCCGCTTCTTATGATGCATTACTGGTAATGGCAACCATCTCCTTAACGAATCGAAATAAAATCTTGAATGATGGCAAGTATAATTGTCAAGTTTGAAAAGAAGTGTCTGATTTATGTTACTCATAAAATTATGTAGGCACGTGCCACTCCTGGCCACACTACAGGTTGTATCACTTATGTAACGGGAGATGGACCTGAGCAGCCTTATCCAAGGATGGCTTTCACAGGTGATGCTTTGTTGATACGTGGCTCTGGAAGGACAGATTTTCAGGTAATTTATACTTGTAAAGAAAAATATTTTAACGTTCAGCTTTAGTGCTACAGTTATTATATATTCACTATTAACTAGTTGGTTCTAAGGCCTCAAGATTTCTGAAGCTGTAAACACACAAATTACAGTACTGTTTCTTGGTTGCATTGATTAAATTATGTGTCCATGTACTTTTGTGGAAAAAATAGTAAAACTGGAACTTGCAAGATTCTTTCGACGATACTTTCCCATTAAATGAATGGTATATTGTAAGCATTTCTGCTAACATAGGGAGGAACTATTGCAAAGAAAATATCTGGTGCCATGCTTTTTAATCCAAGCTTTTCTTTATACTTCATATTCATTCATACAATTCATTATCTCTTGATCATGTAAGCAAAAGTTAGTGTTCACTTCCTTTGTTTTGTTTTATTTCTGTTTTATGTATAGTACTTCAAATAATTATGTCATCTATTTACAGGGAGGAAGTGCAATTCAGCTTTACCAATCTATACATTCACAGGTACGAAACAGGGGTTTCTTTTATGGTTCTAAAGCCAGTTGCACATATATTTTCAGTTTTCTTATGGTTTTCTGTAATTCAGATATTATCATTGCCAAAGGATACTCTCCTCTATCCTGGTCATGATTACAAAGGCTTCACTGTAAGCAGGATCTGTCTTATTTGTTTCCAGAAACTTATTTTCTGAAGGAACACAAAAAGTTCTCTTTTTGAAAGAGTGGGTGTACAGTTCATAATTGCTTAAAAAGTTTGATATGCACTATCTGCAGGTTAGTACAGTTGAAGAGGAATTGCAATACAATACCCGGCTAACAAAGGATGAGGTAAAATTTGGAATGTTAATTTTCTCTTACTCCCTGATGTTGGATTTTAGTTACTCAGATGAGATCACTAAGTATACTGCATGCATTCCTGTAGATCGAAGGACCTATTGTAGAAGTAAACTTTCATTGTATATAAGGTCGATCAGCCTACTGTATTGTGCAGTATACTCCTTTTTTCATACTCAAATTTTAGACTTCCTATGTACAAGAGTTCCTTTCTAGGATACTCCAAGTCTCCAACATCAGATTTCATCCAATAGTTAGTGCTGATATTTGTACTTGGGGGAAATAAGGGTCACTTCCTGAGTTTCTTCTTTCATATTTTGGGGGAAATAAGGGAATATCCCTCTGTTGAGTCATCTGTTTGCACACGTATTTGTACCTGGGGCCCATTATGATGAAAATGTTCAGATAAGGGAAAAACAACATGAATTCTCTATGCATAACAATGTCAAAATGTATGGCCGTTAGGGTCTGATTCTTGGATGAATCAATCTACAAGTTCTCATCTAAGTACCACTTCTTAATATCACTTGCAAATCAATCGCTGCATTATGAACACTGAACACCCACGAGGAAATTGAAAGTGATTCTGGCTTAAATAAGTAATGAGGAACCAACAAGCAATGGATTTATGTGGGGGTAAAGGATACATCTTATATGTCATTGACAGGTTATTGGTCTGTATTTTCATTCATAAAATAAAGGAACTAAAGGACGAAAAAAGATGCTTACTGGTTGCTTTCTATCAAATGTGTATGTATCTTATAATGATTTATCCTCTATTTGCAGGAGACATTCAAGAATATAATGGACAGTGAGTGATTGCATCATTCCAGTGCTTCAAATATCAATTCATCATCTTGTCTGGTTCGTAATTATCCTTGTTATTACTAGTGAACTCACACATTGTCTTCTTATCTTGTCAGATCTGAACTTGGCTTATCCTAAGATGATTGATGTGGCAGTACCAGCTAATCTGGTCTGTGGTCTGCAGGATCCACCTGCAACCACCTAAAGCGTAATCTAGTAAAACTGTATCTTTCTTTTTTCTCTTTTCTCTCCTCGTGCAAGAGGATATGGAAGCGTAGATCATATCTGTTTTGCATATGCCCGTGGTACATGGGGTGCAATTATGCTGAATAGACAATATCAGAAGACTGTATGTAAAAGGTTTGGGGTACTTGAAAAATAAAATGCTGCATATCCTGAAAACGTTGTAATGTTACCAACTGAATCCTTCAATTTTACGCCTTCTACCACCTTGTTGATGTTATCGTATAATAGCATTCATGTTCCGTCAACACTTCAACAAAGAGCTCATTAAGCCACAATCTTTTATTCACATTGCAAATATTTTTCTACATAATAGTTAATAGGTCTATCTGTATTTTGCAGGAATTTTTCATGGGATCATGTTAACAAAATAGTGGATACTGCTTTTTAACTCAAAACAAAGCCAACTGTAAAGAATTAAACTTGGTTGATTATATTAACGTGACCGAGTCCTACATTAAAAAGGTCCTACGAACTAGTAACTCTATTTTTTTATTCATTAATTAATTAAAATTTATCTTTTTGCTTCTGTAACTGATCTCATTATTCAAACATTCCATAATCCAACACCTCGAACATGATTTTGAACCAATACCCCGAGTATGTTTCTACCCAAAATGATACGATTGGAATTCGAAGATTATATATATATTTATATATATATATATACATGCTAGTATTACGAATCGAATTCACTAAGTAATCTTTGAACGTATACTGACTTAGCATTTGCCATTGGCGAATTGCAAAGTTTAGCATTTACATCACTTTTGTTGTCATTATATCATTTTAGATAAATTGTTACAAAGGTCCAATATGGCATTGTAAATGAGACAAAAAATGCTCCCGATTATCTTTTCAAATAATATTTTCTTTATTTTTATAATCAAGATAGATACTTTTACAGTTTATGAAAATAATTTATCCTTTATATTTAATGTAATCAAGTTTTCTTCCAATGTTTCCAGTAATAGAAGCTTTAAACCAAAAATATGTATCGTAATAAAATTACTGTTTTATTCAAAAGAATAAAGTTTTAATCAAATTATGTACCAAAGAAAAAACAACCAAATTTACAGTTAAAATTGTGAAATATACCATTTTCCCACATGATATGATCAATATCATTCCTTAAATCTTAATATCATTTCGACCATTTTACCTTTATTTTATATAATATTTTATATATTATAAAAGTTAATATTAAAGATAAAAAGTACAAAAATAGATGACAAAATTGGATATCAATGAGAACTAGTAGTGATTTCTAATATTGTTAGTTTGATTTAATTTATTCTTTTTATATGTGTTCGAACATTAAATTAATTAAATATTAATAATAAAGAATATTATTAAAAAAGATGATAACGAGTACGCATCGCTTTATTTTACAGCACCACATTCTCTCTCACATTCTTTTGAAGATTTATTAGTGTGAGCTTATGATCACAAGTTCATATTAAAATATTTATATGCAATGCGAAAAAGAGTAAATTACGATGTAATATAAAGTACTGCACAAACATTTTATTCGCTAAAAAAAATTCAATGATATTTGTCACTGCTCATTTTAAATTCCTCTTTCGGATGGCCCTTTAAGTGGGCCCAACGTTGTAGGCAGTTGAAGATGAGTCGGCCATTTTAAGTTACAATATCATCTGCCAGGCGTACGTCAGCGAGCATTGCGTTTCCAAACTTCACTTTCCTTACATTTTTGGGGTGAATGCAATTCTTACTGCAGTTTATTTGATCAACTACACTCCTTCTATACTTCTCTCATATAAAATAACTTATGAAGTTCTTTTTAGTTATGCTCCTTCATTTAATCATATACGTATTTTTGGTTCATTATGTTATGCACATGTTCCTTCAGTACATCAAGATAATAAGTTTAGTACGTGTTCACACCCCGAGTACGTTTCTACCCAAAATGATACGATTGGAATTCGAAGATTATATATATATATATATATATATATATATATATATATATGTATATAATTACTAGTATTACGAATCGAAATTAACTAAGAAACAGTATACTGACTTAGCATTTGCCATTGGCAAAATGCAAACTTTAGCATTTACATCATTTTTGTTGTCATTATATCATTTTAGATAAATTGTTACAAAGGTCCAATATGGCATTGTTGCGGTTTGTAATTAATGAGACAAAAAATACTCCCGATATCTTTTCTAATAATATTTTCTTTATTTTTTTATAATCGAGATAGATACTTTTACAGTTTATGAAAATAATTTATTCTTTATATTTAATGTAATCAAGTTTTCTTCCAATGTTTCCAGTAATAGAAGCTTTAAACCAAAAATATGTATCGTAATAAAATTACTGTTTTATTCAAAAGAATAAAGTTTTAATCAAATTATGTACCAAAAAAAAATCAAATTTACAGTTAAAATTGTGAAATATACCATGTTCCCACATGATATGCTCAATATCGTTCCTTAAATCTTAATATCATTTCGATCATTTTACCTTTATTTTATATAATATTTTATATATTATAAAAGTTAATATTAAAGATAAAGAGTACAAAAATAGATGAAAAAATTGGATATCAATGAGAACCAGTAGTGATTCTAATATTATTAATTTTATTTTAATTTATTCTTTTTATATGTGTTCGAATATTGTCTTAATTAAATGTTAATAATAATGAATATCGTTAAAAAAATTTAATAATATTTGTCGCTGCTCATTTTAAATTACTCTTTGGGACGGGCCTTTAAGTGGGCCCAACGTTGTAGACAGTTGAAGACGAGTCGTCCATTTTAAGTTACAATATCGTCTGCCAGGCGTACGCCAGCGAGGAGGAGTAGGCGTTTGTCCTGACGATTAAGGGGAAATTACCCAAACACTTACAAGGCAGAACCAGAGGGAAGAGGATGACCTCGAAGGAGGAGGGAACGATCCGCGCCGAAGCGATGGCCGGAGCCGCAGTTGTCTCCGGCGATGCTCGATACCCTCAGCCGCTTCCTCCGCAGCAATTCCAGTATCAACAGCAGCAGTACCAATACGGGACGTTCGGCGCCCCCGGTTATCCACAGCCGGCGATCGGGTTCCCTCAACCTGCCCCTCCCGCGGGCATCACCGCTCCTTCCACATCGTCTTATCCGCCTCCTCTTCCTCCTTATCCCGCCGGCCCCCAATACTTCGCCCATGGCTACCATACAATTCAAGGTATCCCCTCTTCCACAAATCGATCGGCAACTATTTGCTTCTTGTCCTGAGGGAACAGAATCGTTTATGCTATTCGATCATTTATGCTTTTTGGTTCCTTACGAACTCGTTGAGATCGGTGGGAAAACTATTTGCTTCTTGGTATAGGACCTTGAAAAGAATCATATGGATTATCTACGCTTCATGTGGTTATATGAAATTATTAAGTATAATATGTCTGTTTTGTTATGCAATTCGACAAAAAATGGAGGTTCTATCATTATTTTAACTTCAGTGAAATGACATGACGAGAGGATAGTTTTTGAATTTAACTTATTGGTTGAAGGAAAGCTTACGAATCAGTTGAACGTTGTGTAGCTGAATAGAATTGGATTTATAAGATCTGCTAGGACAGAGCTGTTTATATCTTCAAACCAGGATTTAGAGATCTTCAAATTGCAGCTTCATCTGCATTCTCTGATATGTCTAAGATGTCATTCAACAAATTAGTCTATGCTGTCATTGGAACATAGAATTTTGTATATGTTTGCTTAATTTCTATAGTTGTCATCTGGTTCTAATGTACTTTACTCCCTACAAAGGTATTAACAGGAGTGAACACATGTTCCTATGTATGGTAGGATGTCCCGGGTTCATAAAGGAATTTGTTGGTCCCAATAGTTTCAAATAGTTCCACTTGGTTTGGAGATTCAAACTACAAAGTAATTTGCTAAAGAAACTTAGCTTTGCTGTAGTGTTGATTTAAACAACTCAGTGCTGAAATGCGTTGGTTGGCAATGACCTCCATACTCTAGGATTTTGTGCATAGTTAGATGCTTCTTCTGAAGCAACCAAATGGCTAGTGGATGCATAGGACCCTAAAAATTAAACAAAATATCATTCTTGGACCCTGGAAAAAGACAACTCATCTGATCATATTTTCATCATGTTCATAAATTACTTAGTTATTAAGAGACGTCGAGCTATTCCTTTTGCTTTCTTATGGTCAATTTGGCTCCAACGAAATTGATGCATTTTCCGGGGTGAAAGATGTTACATAGAAAATATTGTGATTATGGGAAATAGTTTAGTGAGGGATTGGTCTAAGATATAAGTTGATGTTTTGTACCTTGGAAACATTATAAACAACTAATTTAATAAAATGGATGGCTACTCAAGGTAACCATCCTTTGCTTCTCAAAAAAAAAAAATTACTTAGTTATAATGCTGTATATATTCATTTGATTTTAGTTGATTAACTTAATTTAACTATTAATTATGGCTACCTTAGTATTTAAATTTACAAAATATTGAAACTGATGTTTCAAACAAAACAAAGATCAGGTTTCATCTTGTACCAGATCTTTATCCATTGCTTGCTAAATACAAATAATGGAATCTTGTACAAAATTTGATGTCCTTTCCGTGGTTGTATGCAAGAATTGTTGTATCAAATAATTAGAGACGGTTCATGAAATTTGGTCATTTATATTTTTCCATTGACTATTAAGGTTGTGCTACTGTTGCTGAAGGGACACCTTTAAGAATGCAACGTCTTCCATGTTTTGGAATGGGTATTGGATGGTTGCTGTAAGTACTTTCTTATTATCAGAAGCTCCAGTTTCTTTTCAAGACCTTTTTTTACAAGAGAGGTTATTTATATATAAGAGTATTTCAGCCTAGATACTTAGCTACAATTATCAATCCACTTTGAGAAAAAAAAGCTTTGTGATTAATTAATGTCCTATCTCTTCTCTTGAAGGTTTATCCTTGGTTTCTTCTTTGCTGCTGTTCCCTGGTATGTTGGAGCTTTTATTCTACTGTGTGTCAGAATTGATTACAGAGAGAAACCAGGATTTGTAGCTTGCACCATTGCAGTAAGTAACAAGTTCTTGCATCATCTGCTTTTCCTGTTTCCATTGATGTCCTTAATTATAATATTTATCCTGCACATGTTGGTTTTATCTAACGCTTCTGCATTGTAATATTTGAAAATGAACAGAATGCAGGATCATATCCTAAATTATTTATCTAGTTGACTCACTCTCAAAAACATGTTGCGAATAATCAATTCACTTTATATGTGGTTAGTGCTTTAGAAGATTTCAAGCTTTATATAAATTATTTGATTATATGGGATCGTTGTGGGAGCGAGCATTAGTGAAAGGATTAAGATGCTCGTTTGGTGATTAGCTATGAGTTTCAATTGTGGAAACAGTTCTTTTTTTCTTGAAGGCAGAGGGAAGACTGTATTATGCATACGCCCTTCTCTTCTGCAGCTGGTCAGCAGTGGTTGTAATAAACGGACTATCAATCTGCTTGGACTAATGCCTTATATCCCCTTCTATTTTCCATACTTTATTTCTCCATGCAGCACCGTTTTTTGGTTTTTGCCATTATCTTACAGCACACTGCCAGTGGAGAAAATAACTCGCTAAACACTTCTATTTTGCACAGGCCATTATTACTGCAGTTGCAATCATGTTGGGGGCTACAAGTTGAACTGTTGCCTGGTGAATGCTGTGTGTTGAACTCATACCTGTATACGTTTGTACACAACTGATTGCAATTCATCCAACCATATATTTTGTTGTTTCATTTTTCTCCATCGGTTGTTAACTGTCTTGATTAACACCAAAAAAAGAATATATCTTGATTATATTATTGATATTATTATTATTCCTCATGATATTTATCCCGATTCCCATCATAAACTTATTTGCTTTCTGATATTCATGCCTGAATTAGCATGACCTCGTTAGTTCATGCTGTGACATTTTTGCTCTTCTATGCCTTAATAATGGTGCCAACATAGATGACATATGACATATTTATAGTTATTTGCTTGGTATCACGTTATCTGTACAAATTGAAGTTTTGTGATCAAATAAAGGACAAGGCAGGTAATCACTTTTTTTTTACTTTAGATCTATTGATTCTTTTTCAGCTAAAATAACATGGGAGTAAAGAGCATCTAATGTTCTCACTAGAAAAATATTAGTAATTTTAATTCAAAAAATACAATTACAATGCAACATTTACTTTTTCACAATCAGCTTTGTCTTTTTCCTAAAATGACTCGGGTGTTTTATCTTGGGCCAAAATTTAGAATATATTTTTTATAATGCTCCCAAAAGACCAGAGAATATCCTTCTAAAAGCGCTACAACATACATTATATTATAATGACTTTATAGTTGGCTAACAGAATTGGTCAATATATTGTGAAAATAAAATGATTTTTTTTTAAATTCAAAACTCTTTTTATAATATAAAAATATACAAAAAATTGACATCATATAAAAATGTCTCAAACGGTTTAATATAACTCAATATAAAAGATTAAGATAAGAGACACTAAATGGATCACTAAGTTACGTGCAAGTAGCAGTCACCACGAGCATCTATCGCCGCGTGCAACCAGTCATAGACATAGCAGATCACTCACTTGCAAAAGATCCAATGCAGGGGGAATAAACATTCACCATGTGCTATGACACCTAATAATGTAAGGCAACAATAGGTATACATTATATAAAAATGAACAATAGGAATAACTAATGACTATAAAATCAAAATATCATATTATTATTATTTTTTACTTTCTTTCATTTTTTACATATCTTTAATCGTCTTTAGCTTGTTTACTTTCATCATCATTAACTTTACTTTCATCATTTTTAACATATTTTCTTACATCATCTTTAACTAAACATCTTTGCTTCAAGAGTGAGTTATGACTAATAGTCAAACATTATTTACTCAAACACTTATCTTTACTTAAGGAGTAAGTTATGGCTAAGGGTCAAACATCAATTACTCAACATCATCGTTCATCGTTAACAATCTTACATTATACTTCATCTTAGATTTTTAACCCTAAATCCTCTAATGCAATAGGACAATGCAATAATTAGACCAAGTGATTATCTTTGTTATTTTTTACTTATCTCATTAGTGAGCATAGGTGACTATAAGGTTGCTTTGGTAATTATAAGTGGCTCATGAGTCTTGGAGATCTCATCATGGGTTAATGAGGGTTCACAAGTCATGACCAAGTGAGGATGCTCGATAAATTCCTTCGTTACAAGGCAGAGAGAAGTCAAGCATCAGGAACTAGATGACAACAGTCATACTCGTCTTATCTTTAAAATCCTTCGCTCACAAACTTCAACATTTAATTTAAATGAAGCATGATTGCTCTTTATCTTGTCCACCTAATTAATCCTTAAACATAAAAACTATTCATTTAAAATAATAATATAACATTTCAACATCACCTGGAGCGGACCATATCAGATGCGAACACTGGCCATTTCGGCGATGATTACGACTTGCCAACTGTCGACAGATGATGCGGGGCATGTTGTAGGATGACACATTCCTTTTTCATTCTTTCATTATTAAAATAATCATCATATAAATCTCTTAGAACACACGTCATGTTTCAGTCCATGTTTGATCTCCGACGCGGTTGCGTTGCGATCTGTTTCTTACTAAAATAATTATATCTATTGACGCATTAGGGAACGTGAGTCGTGTTCATCTTCAATCTGGGGCATTTTCCGTGATCGTAACAATTAGGATTTCATTTCTTCTTCTAGCAGTCGACGCGGACCATGTCTAGTACCAACTCGAGTTGCGTTACAATCTTCATTAATTATCTTTTAATCCACTTAATAGGGGACACATGTCGTACATAAGGAAGACGTCGACAGTGTCTGGTCATCAAACCGCGTAAGTTAAAACGAGCGGCCCTTTTAGGGTTTTATGTGTTAGGACGCGGGTTGTGTCGAGGGTGGACACACGTTGTGTCCAGAGTTTGCACCGACAAATGCGGACCATGTCCGGGGTGGACGATGTTAATTAATTAAAAACGATGTTATTCGTACATAGAAAAATATTAATTAATCTAAGCCAAAGTAAATCATTCATCTGAACTATTAAACAAGGAGTTAACACATATTGATCATCATACTAACATCATTATCTAACATAAATCATGACAGATAATTTATTAATCATGAAAGTCTATTGGATCTGCCTATTTACGTATCGAATCTTGTAGGATTGTTCTTCGTTCTTTAATTATATTTTCTTGATATTCATCGTTGTCCTTGATCTCCTTCACATTCTCCTAATCATTTGGTGGGAGAGAGAGAAGAGAGGAAAAAATGCTATGGTTGAAACGTTGAGGGAGAAATAAAATTACGAGAGATCATCTCTTCTAGGTCTATTTATGGGGATGTCATTAGAAGTTTTCAAATTTTAATCCAATTTAAGTTATTCTTCTATTTAATTTAATTAAATAATAATAAAAAAATGATTAAAATATTATCATTTATCTAATTCAAAATTTAATATTATTAAATCTCATACTCCCATCTAATAATTGCAAACACGGGCCATATTGTTGCATGAAACATGCCGTGTTGTTACACTTTCGACCCAGTAAAAAAATTAAACTATAGTCAAGTGGTGAGCGGATTCGTATTTTATGCTATGGAGGAAAATGATCCCTCAACAGTCTGCACATCTCCATCATTCGATCAACCTCGTTATTATGGACTCGATTTTCGCATGCCTTGATATGTTCTCTCTTTTGGTATTAACGCATAAGTTGTCTAATCTAATTTGAAGCAAGATGTTTAACTTCCTAGAGTTGAATCAGTCGATAGTTAAATTGACGTTGAGGAAGATTTATCCATTTTTTTTATTCATGTAATATGGTGTATGACGATTTTACTTCCGAAAAATAATTATTCGAGGTTAATTTCTCACTTGCTTGGCCCTAATTAATGTAAGAGTCTGCTTAATTCGAGCTCCTTAATACCAAACGAGCTCACAAAAATAATTCCACCAGTCATTAAGTCTTTTGTGTTTCTCTTTTTTTTTTTAAAAAAAATCTCCGTAAAAAATGTTGAGTCCCATATTTTTTCCTTCAATAAGAACAGAAAAACTTTCTAAAAAGACTCGAGATAAAAAAAAGTAAATTCTAATATTTTCTTTTGTTGAATCACAATAGGTTTGAAACTAAAAGTTGAAATTGATATATTTTAAGTTATTTATCATAAATTAATACATTTCGAAATATCAATTTTAAGCTCATAGTTTGGGCCGTTTGGTTGTGTCCAAAAAAGTTATCTTTTTTCTATATTATTGGGCCAAATAAATGAGCCAACGGCAGCCTCCTCAGCCCAAACAGTTCGACCCATTTAGGGTTTTTATCGTTTCTCAAACGTCTAATATAAAAACACGACGGCGCCACGCTCCACTTCTTTCAGTACCCATTTGGAGATCGAGCGCGGCGGCCGGCGGCGCTTCGGAGGAGAGGGAGAGCGAGGGGGAGGCGGGCGATCGCGTCAAGATGGTGGCTTACAGGGTGAGCATTCTTTTCCCTTCACTCCATTCCTTCGCAGCGTTTCAGTTTTTTCTCTATTCGAACTCTTCGTCGCTGTGCTCTTTTGGTTGGGCGCCATGGATCTGCTAATCCAATGTATTTGAGTGTTTTTAGTGTCTATTTGTTCACAGTTCCATCAGTACCAAGTGGTCGGTCGAGGGCTGCCCACGGCCACCGACGAGCATCCGAAGATCTACCGCATGAAGCTGTGGGCTACCAATGAGGTCCGTGCCAAATCCAAGTTCTGGTAAGCGCATTTTCGTGCCCGTCGGCCTAAAGATGATATTTTGCTTAGTTTATAATCTCCTTAGCATCTTCGAACGTTGCATATTAATTTTTTTAGCTTGATGTAATCTTGAGTGCAACGAGTTTTATAGTGTTGCTGCTATTTTATGTGTGTTCAAGGTACTTCCTGAGAAAGCTGAAGAAGGTCAAGAAGAGCAATGGTCAAGTTCTCGCTATCAATGAGGTGTTTCTTCTGTTGCCTTCTCTACTAATACGTTTTCGTTTGTAGTTGTTTAATTTCTGGCGCTGCGACAATTCTTTTGCTACTGGTTACTCTAAATCAAATATTCCTCTTTTATGATATTTTCACTGTATCAGACATAATCATGACAAAGCTAATGAAAAACTCTCTTTATATTTTCATTTTCCTGTATTCATGCAAGTATACTATGCATCGTGGTTGTAGTTTATGGCGTGAACATTTGTTTGAATTTCAGATTTTTGAGCGAAATCCGACCAAGATAAACAACTATGGCATCTGGCTGCGCTACCAGAGTAGAACTGGCTATCACAATATGTACAAGGAGTACCGTGATACTACTCTGAATGGTGCTGTGGAGCAAATGTACACTGAGATGGCCTCTCGTCATCGGGTGAGATTCCCTTGCATCCAGATTATTAAGACAGCGACCATTCCTGCTAAGCTCTGCAAGAGGGAGAGCACTAAACAGTTCCATGACTCCAAAATCAAGTTTCCGTTGGTGTTTAAGAAGGTTAGGCCTCCGAGCAGGAAGTTGAAAACCACATTCAAGGCATCAAGACCGAACCTGTTTAAGTAACTCTTCTCAAATTTCAAGTTCTTGCTAGTTTTCATTTGATTAATGCTGCACTTCAGATGAATCAGGAATATAGCAGTTTTGTTCTGTAGTAGGATATTCGTCTTGCAATATTCTGTTTGCCAAATTTGTGCACACTGCTTTAACTAGTTTAATGAACTTCTTTTTCAATTCTGAATTCATGGTGGCTAAATTTGACTGGATCACTTCATTATGCACTTGGTAATGATGTTTTCTGATCCAGTGTGGCGGCACATCTTTCTTGATATAAATATTCTCAGTCTGATATTAAGACCTGGGGCAGAATCCTTCAATATTTCTCTAATTCCAAATTGAATTTTTTTACAAGGGGTCATTTTAGTTATATTCTCGGACTTTAGCTTTATGAATAATATGCTCCCCATTTTCATTTGCATGTTATTTTTTAAGTTGAACTTTAGTTAAATATTTGTTGATACATGCAATGCTTTGTTTTCTTTTAAGTTAGACTTTTATGCATTGATTTATTTTTTTCTTTTCTGTTGCATTAAAACACAATTATCTGTATGAAATTTTATCAAGTTTTGTGCTATTTTTACTCGTTTCATCCACTGACTTGACACGATTTTTTCTTGGGCAACTTTGCCAGAGGTAACCAATATTTTAATTTGGCTTCCTCTTTTTCCCTGTTGCCCATAGTTTCATCATTGTGCTTCAGTTTCATTTGCTTCTAGTAGTCAATGAGAGTTGCACTTTGCTTACATGTAAAACAATATGGAATTTTACTTTTGGTTGGCAACTTTGCCGAGGTTACCAATTCCAGTTTGGTTTCCTTTTTTTCCCTGTTGCCCAAATCATATAGCATGATGTTTCAGATCCATTTGCTTCATAATGATGGTTAATGGGATGATGCACTTGTGGACATATAATTGTGATTAAAGCCTTTAATTTTGTTATTTTTCTATTATACTTCAAACAAATTTGTGGTAGTCTCTAAACCAATTTTCTGGATGATTCTTTTCTTTTCTGGAAGTGAATCTTTTTGGTTGTCTTGGTTGTGATTCATAGCATCTTTGTATCCTTTATTCTCATATTCCGATCTTCACTTTACTATGTTATCGGATATTTGAAAGGGAGCTTGTGTTTTGTTTGACTTGCATGTGATGTCATATATGGAATTTTACTTTTGGTTGGCAACTTTGCCAAGGTTACCAATTCCAGTTTGGTTTCCTTTTTTTCCCTGTTGCCCAAATCATATAGCATGATGTTTCAGATCCATTTGCTTCATAATGATGGTTAATGGGATGATGCACTTGTGGACATATAATTGTGATTAAAGCCTTTAATTTTGTTATTTTTCTATTATACTTCAAACAAATTTGTGGTAGTCTCTAAACCAATTTTCTGGATGATTCTTTTCTTTTCTGGAAGTGAATCTTTTTGGTTGTCTTGGTTGTGATTCATAGCATCTTTGTATCCTTTATTCTCATATTCCGATCTTCACTTTACTATGTTATCGGATATTTGAAAGGGAGCTTGTGTTTTGTTTGACTTGCATGTGATGTCATATATGGAATTTTACTTTTGGTTGGCAACTTTGCCAAGGTTACCAATTCCAGTTTGGTTTCCTTTTTTTCCCTGTTGCCCAAATCATATAGCATGATGTTTCAGATCCATTTGCTTCATAATGATGGTTAATGGGATGATGCACTTGCGGACATATAACAATGATTAAAACCTTTAATTTTGTTATTTTTCTATTATACTTAGCTTTTTCAAACAAATTTGTGGTAGTCTCTAAACCAATTTTCTGGATGATTCTTTTCTTTTCCGGAAGTGAATCTTTTTGGTTGTCTTGCTTGTGATTCATAGCATCTTTGTATCCTTTATTCTCATATTCTGATCTTCCTATGTTATCAGATATTTGAAAGGGAGCTTGTTTGTGTTTTGTTTGACTTGCATGTGATTTCATATATGGAATTTTACTTTTGGTTGGCAACTTTGCCAAGGTTACCAATTCCAGTTTGGTTTCCTTTTTTTCCCTGTCGCCGAAATCATATAGCATGATGTTTCAGATCCATTTGCTTCATAATGATGGTTAATGGGATGCACTTGCGGACATATAGTAATGATGTCTTTAATTTTGTGATTTTTTTATTATACTTTGTTTTTTCAAACAAATTTGTGGTAGTCTCAAAACCAATTGTCTGGATGATTCTTTTCTTTTCCGGAAGTGAATCTTTTTGGTTGTCTTGGTTGTGATTCATATTATCTTTGTATCCTTTATTCTCATATTTCGATCTTAACTATACTATGTTATCAGATATTTGAAAGGGAGCTTGTGTTTTGTTTGGCTTGCATGTGATTTCATATATGGAACTTTACTTTTTGTTGGCAACTTTGCCGAGGTTACCAATTCCAATTTGATTTCCTTTTTTTCCCTGTTGCCCAGATCAAATAGCATGATATTTCAAATCCATTTACTTCATACTAATGGTTAATGGGATGATGCACTTGCGCAAAACCAATTTTCTGGATGATTCTTTTCTTTTCCGGTTGGCTTGGTTTATTCGCACCTCTCAAACTACATTGCACCATGTCATCAGACATTTTGAAATCGGGCTTGTGTTTTGTGTCATCTGCAGCTCCTTTGAATTGTTCTTCAACTCTTTGATATATGTATTCTCGTTACATTAGTACGATTACGCCTTGATTTTACACAAATTTAATCCAAGTCGTACCTTTGACCTGCAAAATAGACGTCTTGTTATTCTGACCTCCGTTTTAGGGGAATGGATGGGGGGAGATAACTGGCAGAGCGTATGTATTGCTGTTTTATTCCAAAGTGAGACAACATTGGACTCGCAAAATAATTGTGTTACTTTCTTACTTTCAAGAAACATCATGTAAGAAAACACTGTTCTAAAATCTATTGTCGTCTTTGAATTTCTATCAGAGCACAATTTATGGAAACTTTGCTTTTTTATTAGGTTATTATTGTGTTAGACCCTACTTTGTAAGGAAAAAACACAAATTAAACAATTATCAATTACCAAAATTCCACTTTTATTTATCGCCAAAAAAAATATATTTGTACATGAAGATGACCCCGGTCTCTGAGAAGCTCTAATGCGCTGCAAATCCTAAGTCCGGAGATCTATGTACAACGTAGGTGTGCAGATCTTTGTCGAAAACGTTAGTGGTGCGACAACAGCGCTTGCGCCCTTTTTTTGTATTAAAAATCTTTATAGTTACTAAAAAATTATATTGTTCTCCCAGATTTATGTGCTAGAAAAAAAATCCATGCTAAAACTCTACTATAATCGTGTGTATACATATAATGCATATCCGGTCATCGATTATTTATTACTGTAAAATTCTGAGTAATCATATGAAGGAGGCCCGGAGAAGAGATGTTCCAAAAAAACAAGCATAATAATTGCTGCCGTTAAATTAATCAAATGACATTTCTCATCTAGATGTGACATGAAATAAAAATAATTTCCTAGTTCATGTTCCATCCCTTTACATTATTAGAAAGTGTAAACAGATGAAATTGTCCACAGATCAAATTCGTCCTCAATTCATATTGGGACTGGTTGAAGGATGTTCGTCCCCCGCTCTCGATACCTAATCCACGCTAAACCTTTCATCTCTTCCAAAAGCTATGTACACCACAAACTTGTGAAATTTATCATGTGTAGTCATTCCAAGGAGTGTAAACAAGATGCACAAAAAGATCAAATGCCAGAAAATAATCAGTCTCCACGAACGACACTCTTATTTGCACAAGCACCTACTAATGGACACTTTATTCATCCAGAGAACTAATTCACTCCTTGGAATGACAACCTGTCGCGCAGTGTGTCAAAGATGGATGATGCCGCAGCATTTTGGGCCAGCGTGAGCTTTAGGCGGCCGAATAGCTCGCTATCTTTGGCTTGAGATGCTGCCTCTGCTGCCTCCTTAGCCATGCCGATGCGTGCAAATGCCTGCATGTCAAGAAAATCTGATCACCATCCCAACTACCAAAATGAAAGAAACAAGCACAAAACACGCGTGAGCGTGCATACACATAATGGGACTGCATTACCACAACAACAATTGCGAGGTACAAATGAAGAACGAGTAAGAATGTCTTTATTGCAAATGCAACTGTTTCCACCCATTTTACCCTTTTACTTTTTTTATCAGACTTTATAAGATTTTTCCCTCAAATCACCATATGCTGATCTTACAATGATCATTAAATTTAACAATTTCAGATATTTGTTCAACAACAAAAAGAACTTATTAAAGATGGTTAAAACAAATGAAATTTGAAGATGTACCACTTTTATCAAACAGGATTATATTTTGATTTAACATATTTAAAAATACAGTTTTTTAGAAGAAAGCTCAAAATAAAAATACAAGATTATTTGTTCGCATGAAAAAAAGTAGAAAATAGAGAATTGACAATATCATGGAATAATAAAAATCTACTGATACTCGAAGTGGTGAACAAATGACAGTTTCAACTTCTTTAGCTATCTCCTTTATATAGTACAAGAAATAATAAATGGTACAGGAGCGACAGTAAGATTTGAGGAGTGAGTGAAAGCACCCTAAAGAACTTGTGAGGATAAACTTATCCTGAAACATTCTTTGCTCCTCAAATAATGTTAATTTGTAACAGAACATTTCACAAGCAAACATTTAAGTATAGCAAGAAAATAGGGAAAGATATAATAAGCATCAGGGTAGTTTAAGAAGCTTACCTAGTAGGCATACTTTTTCTCTTTTCAGTTTTTGGGAATAGTAAGCATAGCTTAAATGTTACTGATAGAAATATAACAGTATATGTAGAGTACCTCTGATCTTTCCCGAGGGTCAGTAAGTTTGGGAATGTATTTGACAGCTTCTGCTTTCTCATCAGCATCGATGCACGCTTCGACAAAAGGTTTGTAACCTGGAATAATTGGAAAGAAAAGGAGAACCAGCATACAAAGTCCTTTAGTATTACAAGAAAAGAAGAAATGCTACTGCAAGACATCTTCGCAAACTCTATAGAAGTAGCATGGTGAATATCTTTCGCTTTTTCAATTGAGAAAGATATCTTGGGTTCTAGCCCTACAACTAAGACAGCCAGCGGGACCTGTGTAATGATTTCGATTTGTTTTATTGTAATTCTTCCCAACTTAAAACCTTGGTACATTCCGTAGCTAATCAAGATGGACACAAACAAGTTTAATATAAATTTAGTGATGTATATCTGGGAAATCATGTGTATGAGAATGCTAACATATTAAATCAAGGTCAAATATCTATGAAACCTTCCTGCAATGCTGGTACTTGTATAGAAAAAGAAGGATAACTGATATCATATGGATCTTACCTCCTGGTGGTCTCTTCTCTTTGGAGAATTTTTCTAGAGCGTCCCAGTCTCTGACAGTAGCAAGTGCAAATGCTTTCAACCAATACCATCTCTTCTCAGAAACCTGCATGAGCGTCCCCTTGAGATGAGCAATATGCCAATCGATGCAAAACAAATATTTAAGAATTTATTTAAGAGAAACAAGTACCCTGAACTCTGTCCTAACTTTCATTGCAGCTTTATGGTTCCCAAGTACAATGCATGTTCGAATGGTATCACTGATACTAGAATCAACGAATATTGTTCTATTCGTGGTCGCCTCTAAGTTGAACTGTTCTCTTCAAAAGGTGTAAAAAGCAAAGATGTCAATGCGCAGGAAAAAAACTAACGATCAATAATCAAAACAACACAAAATCTCAAAAAACAACACAAACAGTAGTCTGAAGACTATACCGGAACTCAAAAATCCAAGTTCATTAGCATTATTGTTTTCAATTAATATTCATCACTACTTGCTGACATCGTATCATCTGTTTACGTGGGTCATAAGGTAGTAAGTGGATAACAGTAAATTTTTATTTGAAATTACAGATTGCATAAGAACTTTTATAAAATTCTTGCCAAAAGAATGAAATCAACATGGAACAGTTCCAAATATCCTCAGATATCATGTCAATAATGAGAAAAAGAATAAAAACTTGTTGACCATATGGTTTACAAGAACTAATAGCAACAGGAATTATCCTCAATACCTCAACAATTTTATGTGTTCTTCAGCCGCCTTTGCTTCAAAGTTGTGTTCCTTGGTCTCAGTGAAAAGCTTTTGAGCCTGCTCAATGAGACGTATACGAGGTCCATGAAGCGGAGAACCTTTGCTTGCCATTGGGTTCTTTTCTGCTTTCCATGATTCTTGTAAGAGAAGGAATGCAACATCCTGCAAGCACATTTCCAAAGAATATGAATAATAGATTTTATGAATGCATTTTTAGAGGGGAGAGATGTTGTGTTGAGAATGTTGAAGCTTTAACACAGTTTCCTGGTGGGAGAATGGACAAGGTATTGATATTATTTTACCATCTGTATGTAACATAACTCTTAAGTAATAAAATGGATGCCTACCCATAGTAACCATTCTTTACCCCCTCTCAAGCACGCAAGCAAGCAAGGAAAGAAGGTAAGAATATGAATAACAAATGGAGCTGTAAAATTGACCTAATGTTAAGATGACACTATCAATTTCCACATGATTTCCAAGGATATATGTGGTCAGATTACAAATCATGAGATAGTGAACTTAACAATAAACTTTACTCTGGCATTATAACTGGACCAATACGTTCTAACACTGATATTGAAGTTACTACTGGTTTTAACATAACTTATCCGAAACAAAAAAATTCTCTATCCCAGGTAATAAAGAGCTACTATTACAGACATATTAAAATTAAAACATTTTCTGCAAATGGCCCTGTACATTTGAATGAAACATGGTTGAAGAGTTGAACAACAGTATGCAATCAAACCATGATGGACTAAATATTAGACAAGTTTATAATATCATTCCCAAGTTGTAGCAATATATCTTGGCAATCGACATATTCTTTGTTCCTATAACTTAGGTATTCTTTACATGTTATAATAGTGACATATCATATTTCAGTGATTCCAAAATATAAGTGCTCATCTTGTGGTGCAGGGCCGGCCACAGACACATTGGTGTAGCCATAGCATTGTACTACCAGGAGGCTTCCAGGAGATGACATGATGACAATCATACATGAGTTTGAGCATCTTAATAAGTTCCTCCTCTTCTTGTCCAAGCACCTACCACAGAGCAAATTGGAGATGACTTCATATCGGTAGCCTAATTCAATGCCATCTAATTCATTGTGGTCAGTGTTTTGGCGAATAGGTTGATAAAGGTTTTAGCAGACCTGGTAGACCCAATGCAATCAACCTTCATTGATTTTTGTTCCATCATTAAGAATTACATGATCATTTCTGAGATCATCACCTCTTAGAGCCTTAGAAGGAATCCAATCATTGTGGTTACCACTACAAGGTAGACATCTTAAAAGCATATGATATGTCCTCATGGTCTTTCCTTTGGCACTCATAACAGGCCAAGAGCTTCCCACCAACATGGCTCTCTTGCATGATGTGTTTTGTCACCAATTTCATTCGTTGTCTTGGTTAATGAGAACCCAATAGGAGGTTGGGTGAATCCACAACGAGATATCCACTAGGACTTCCCCATATCTCCTATGATTTATGTATTGGAAGTTGATGCACTAGCCAAGCGCACCTTCTCGGTCTACCAAGCAAGCCTCATAGATGATTCCCCCTCTCACCCGAAGGCAAGGAGTCTAATTCCTCCCCTTCAGTATGCCGATCACTTTTCTTTGTAGAGAGAGCTACCGTGACAGCACTCTGTGCAATGGAGCTGCACAAACATATTATCTCTCTCCCAATCACATATCTAGGGCTATCGCTATGGCTCATGTGGATAGACCTTATAAATAGAGCAAATGGAGCACATATTACTTGGTTAGAGTTTAAGACTACTCTCTAGGGGCGGGTGTTAGATCCCCTTGAGAGCAATTCTTTCATCCCTTCCCACATATTTCATGTGGCGGATGCAGGTGCCCAACACAACTTGAGCAACATATTGACACATTGAGGAGCAAATTCTTTTGTTAGGATATGGTCCTAAGAGATGAGGCATGCACCTTGGGGAATGGAGGGTAGTCCGTCGACCCACCTCGAACCTCGAACAGTGGCCTTGCGTTGATGACCTCCTTTGCACCAACCGCGCTCTTCTCACGTGATGGGCTGGCCGGATCATGGGAGTTGGAGACGACCTATAGTGTTCAATATTTTTTGCATGCTACGACAAAGACCTCTCATGATACTTGCATCCGTAGTGCACTCGTGGGGCACCATCCTTCTAGTGAGGAGCCTCGAGGACTATCCTTTGGAGCGCCCTTCCATGGATGCCTCCCTCAAATCTAGGATCAAGTTCTTTGTGGTGTCATGAGTGGCTACCTAGAGGCACACTTGCCGACACATTCAGGTGGCCTAAGGGTAGGATCTTGTACCTCTTGTTTCATATCCGGTCTTTTTTATAAGTGCATCATGACATGATCTGTGTCACTTATCCAACACATCTAGATCCGAAAGGTGGGCTTGGTTCTTTGGCCAGTTCTCAGCGGGGAGGCTGTATCTCCATCTTCTTCCGAAGAGCACAATTAGATATGACTACCGGCTCATTTGGAAGTCTTGTGTACCCCTCAAAAACAACTTTCTTTGGCTGTTGAGACATGATATGACCCTCAACAGTCTAAATAGTGAGGCGGACATCCAATGCAGACATTTTACGCGATGTAAGTATCTCACCACCTATTTTTAGAATGCCATGTGGATATGGGAGGATGAATGTGAATGCAGAGTAAAAGCATTGACCCCTCCACACCATATGCATTTTCGAAGTTGCAATGCACCCAGGTTTTGGGGCATGTGTTGATGGTGTTTTTGGTGGTCATCTAGGCCCTTTGGCTCCAACGTAACCAGACCTTTTCTGGGAACGAGAGATGTTAAGCTGAAAAAATTGCAAATCATATCTCTTCTGATTTGAGAGCAGGGGGTGTTTAACATCTTTGTGGGCATCCGCAGCCAACTGTGGCATCTCCTTTTGGGTTTTGGTTTCCATAGACACTTATAAATTTCACGAGTTGTCCAAGTTATAAAACAAACGGGATGACTATCCAAGCTCAAAAGTCATCTTCTCCCTTGGAAAAAGAGAAATTGGCATCACTAGGGATTAGTATGGCAGGTACATATCTAGTGATCTAACAATACTCTCTGGAAAAATAGGGTCTTCTTTAATGTGCTTGTCGGTCATCATTTCTCACATAGAACATAGACCAATACCTGACCACACACTTTTCCCCTTTGTGTTAAGTTCTAGACATTACATTTTTTGCCATATATGCATCAATGCTGCATGGGTACGTCAATTTAGTGAAAGTACCTATGCTCTTGGTATGCTTGGGTACTACCAAATATTTAACTAAAAATATTATTTAAACGGGTACGTTTTTTCCATTGTTTTACTGTTAATATGTAAACAGAAATGGTAGTATTTAGTTCAAAAAAATATGGGCCCACAGTTTCCAACATCGGTATAGGCACGACTCCCCCTCCCAGGCAACAGGCGTTGACTGACACAATACCTAATGAGACAGAGGCGATGATTGATGTCCCAAGAGATGTCCCTGGAGGCCCATATCATCCTCGAGAACTGCCACCAAACAAAAACAACTCAAATAGTGCAGCCAACTCAGAATACGACTCTGGCGTGATACCCGACAATCCTATGGAAACCAAAAATGCGCCAGATCAGCCAATCAAGGAAGTAATCATAACTACACAGGGGCACACAGAACCTGAACAGGTGGCAGTCATGGACACAAGAAGAAACCAACCAAATGATGATGTGCTAAGGAAAGATACCACTAACGACTCAACCTCTTGGGTGGCTGACACCTGTCTTGACACAAGGAGAACCAATAGCAAAATTATTAAGGAACTAGATGGGCCGGAATTGGGCCTTCAAAATGAAGGTGCTGAACAGAGCCCAAATGCTCAATCATCAGCCAACTCGGTGGGGAATGGCGCAATAGTGGATACCGTCGGCACAAGGACCCCAGCAAACATTCCGAGGAAAAACGAAGAGCAAGCATCAGCTACAGGAGATCCGCCGGAGGTCACGGATCAACCACTAATCCAGAGACCCTCGGAGATAGTAAACGAGGTGGCAGCAGCCATATACGTCCGCAGGAGGAAGTCTGGATCACGCGAGCTCCGATCATTACTCCAAACTGATGGAAGATCAGGAGTGGTCACACGATCCAAAAGCATGTGCTCAATCTCACTTTCCACTCCTGAGCTGGAACGTAAGGGGATTTGGGAGCGCGTATCGTAGAAACTCCCTGAAATGCTACCTAACAGAATGGCAAGCGGATATTATAATGTTACAAGAAACACTGGAGCAAATATCTGAGAAGCTGTGGAAACAGATTGGAGGAATCAGATTTCAAAAGTTTGTATCAAAAGGCTATAATGGAAGATCTGGCAGAATGATGATTGGATGGAGGGAGGAAAAATTTGACCTGTTGGGATCTGCTCACAACCAATTCTGCATTTCGACTCAATTACGCTGCAAAACGGATGATTGGTGTTTCATGGCGACGTGTGTATACTCAATCAGCCGATAGAGCCATCATGTGGGATGAACTTGGATATATTAGGAGCCAACATAGCGACATCCCATGGCTGATAGGAGCTGATTTTAATGTGACGTTAAACCCTGAGGATAGACCGGAAAACTCACCCATGGGAGCGATACAAGAAGATTCCGAGGGTTCATTAATCAATGGGACCTGGACATCCCCGTTAACAACTGCCGCTATACATGGTGAAGCTCTGCAAATTCAACAACTAGATCGAAGCTGGACTGATACCTATGCTCCATTGAGATGGCCGAGAAATTCCACCTTGCTACAGGGAAAGGCCTTCAGCGTCCTTTCTTAGACCATACGACTATCTTATTGGAATCAAATGAATATGCTCGTCGCGCAACATATTTTAAATTTGAAAAATCATGGTTATTGGAGCCTGGGTTCAAGGAAATGATCAATGAACAGTGACAGACACTCCTTCAGAGTTCATCAGCAACAAGAACACTATTTTACCATTTGGACATACGAAATATGCTCCGATCATATTCCAAAACCTTACAGGAGAATCTCAGATGAAGAAGAACTGAAGCACTTAACGCTATAGCAACATTGGATTGCATGGAGGGCACCAGACTATTATCTACTGAGGAAATTGCAGAAAGAGGGAGGCTTCAGCAGGTGGTAAGAATAGAGAATAAGATTGAAACACAATGGCGACAACGATCAAGACAATTATGGATAAAAGAAGGAGACGTGAACACAAGGTTCTTTCATCTATGCGCCAACGGAAGAAGAAGGGCGAACAAGATCAGCCACATTAGAATAAGCGAAGTGGAAACAAGGGACCAAGAACAAATTGGCCAATCAGCAACAGAATATTTTAGAGGGCTAACGCAGCGGGGTCAGAGAGGTTCCTGGCAATGGCTCGGAAGAGGGGTTTGCTCTGTAGATGCAGACCGGAAAGCTGATCTAATTGTCCCTTTCCCGGAGGCAGAGGTGTGGTCAGCCTTAAAGGAGTTAAAGGGAGAAGTACCACCAGGACCAGACGGCTTCCCGGTTTTTTTCTTCAAAGAGTTTTGGTCCACCCTAAAGAATGATATAATGGCCATGTTTAGAGAATTCTATGACAGCAACCAAGGGTTTGAAAAGATTAATCGCTTATTCCTCTTTCTCATTCCTAAGAAATCTGCAGCGGAAGAATTCAATGACTTTCGTCCGATTGCACTCTCAAACGCCATTTACCTTCTGGTGTCTAAGGTGCTGGCGAATAGGCTGCGCAACATCATTGATGATCTGATTTCACCAGTACTGGCTGCTTTCATTCGCGGAAGATCCATAAATGATAGCTACGCCGTTGTGATAGAGATATTGGCAAACTGGACACAAGAAAGGCAGAAAGGATTCCTATGGAAGGTAGACTTTGCAAAGGCACACGACTCTGTAAGCTGGAAATTCATATGGCAATTTTTAGGGGTATATATGTATTTTCTCCATTCTGTGGGCGGTTGCCCTAGCTCCATCATATATATCTTGTTTTATGGAGCGGTTATGTACCTGGTGGTTTTGAACATTAACTTAGTGAAAAACTCTCTGCGACGGCCGTGGACGTAGGAGATCCATCTCCGAACCACGTAAAATCTGTGTGTGTTTTCTGTGTTTCTTGTGATCTTTCTACTTCTGTTCTTCGTATTTCCCAACAACTGGTATCAGAGCCAGGTTGTTAGTGGGCGGTGGGAGCGATGGCGACAGATGATGGAAATGTCAAGATTGAGAAGTTCGATG
>LTAE01003966.1:27366-40465 GCA_001647135.1 Pontederia paniculata | reverse complement strand
CCAATACGTGCATCTTCCTCCCAAACTCTGATGGCTGTTGACCTTCCTTTTTTTGATGAAATTTATAAAAATTATTTACTTTTGCATGTGATGAAAACTAAAATATTCTATATGTTCATGTTATTCTCACATATACATACAACAACATACAACAACATACACACAAGAAATATTAATGTTCGTATTCTCACGTGGACAAAAAAATGATAAATCAAATTTGATAAAAAGGGACCTTCGGTGAACGTATTATAAAGTTGATGGATCATTTAGTTACAAACTAAAATTAGGGGACTATTTGATTACAATTTAAAGTTAGAGACCAAAATGAGAATCGAGTAAAGTTAAGGGATTATTCAAAAAATATTTAAATTCTACGTCAATATTTTTATTTTTTATTTTTTACTTACGTGGCTTTGTCACGTGGAGTGAAAACTGGAAAAACCCACTATCATAGGTGAAGGGACTTTCGACGAGCAAGTTACAAAGTTAAGGGACCAATTTGTTACAAACTAAAATTCGGGAACCAAAGTGGAATATGAGCAAAGTTGAGGGACTATACACAAAAATTACTCTTAGGGAAATCAATTTTTTACATTTGTACTTTTAACACCTTTTTTCATACGTGAGCTGCAAGTTTTAATCTAATTTACCACGTGAAACAAAAGGAAAAATATAAATTTATTATGAGCTATACCAAAGTTTGAATTTAGAATACTTCGAGTTTATTTTAATACTGTGTTAAATTTAATATGTTATTAATAATATTAAAAGTAATATTTTTGTATTTGTATTGTTCGATAAAAAATAAAAGTGACTATGAACTTCTTCAAGAGCTCTTCATAGAGAATTATAACACATGAAATATGAAATTGAGACGACTGATGAGTATTTCTGATGAAGATATCCGATAAATTAAGAATAAGTGCATCAAGTTTAATCGGATAGTTATTTGAACATATCTTTTTTGAAGTTGGCTGCTGGTGAACTACTAATATTTTGGATATATATCCGAATAAAAACAAAATAATGATGACAAAAATAGAGAGCACTCGAAGTTATATATACACATGGCTGCTGTTTTACTTTTACTTGGTTACAATTGACATACAAGTTTGGGCAGCCATCATAGAAAAGCAATCGAAAACGAAGTGAGCAAAGTTCGAGTGCACGAAGCAACCGGAATAGGTTCATGAGGTCTCGATTTTAAAATTTTTGAACACAAAAAAATTATTAAAATTTGTATTCATCGTGATTAGATATTTGATTTGAGTGATATATACTAATCGAGATTAATTTAGATATCGCGAAACAATCCAAAAAAGTTTGAGTATAGGAATGAAAAGTTCACACGCGAAGACAAATAACAACTCCGTCTTTATCACCCAGAGGTCATTATCATTAGCTTAATAATTCTATAATTTTCACAAAATCAAATTTGCGTTCAATGGAAGTGCTACCTACTTAAATAAGTAACACCGTACTACCTATCTTATCAATCGTAAGATATTAAATATACGATAGATCTGACAACTTCTAACAAATTATTTAAGAAAAATAAAATTTTATATCCACTGTTGTTAACATAAATAGTACGGTGCTACCTAATTAAATAGGTAGCACCTCTATTTTTTCCATCAAATTTTCGTCTGACTAAAATATAGATTTTAAGAATTCTAGATAAACATGTGTGACGAATTATTTCGAAGTTTAAATGGGCGGCTTAAACACATAACTAAATTTGTTGTATGATTTGGATTTATTTGTTCACTCAATATAATATAATTATGATATGTACAAACAACGAGTACCAATTGGCGAAAGTTTTCATGATTTCATCAACTAATAAATTTGTCTCCAATTCGACTTTAATTAATCAATTAACAAAAGCTAATAGTAATTCGCTCTTTTGCTTAATCGAGTCCACAAATGTTTGCGGTTGTCTTGGTCAATGATATGTTTCTTTCTAACAAATTGCTTGGTAGACACAAAAAAGAAAAATCTTCATAATTATTTTTTTTTCTTCTCTTCTGACCTGAATGCTTTTGTCGGCAACTTGTATAAAAAAATGTCGATCAGACTTCAATTCACTGAATCCGAGTGGTATTTGAAGACATTAGGATTTAAAGTCTCTCTCTCCCTTCCTTGAATGTTTATTACTAAGCGTAATTAGCTTAAATTTTTGTTACTAATTAAAAAAAATAAGGACTATGTCTACATTTTAAAAACTTTACAACATGGGGGATAAAGAAGAACATACGCATCGTTAATTAGGTTAGGTGCTAGCAACAATGTGCATGCTATGTAAACATTTAAGAGACAATTTGATTATGTTGTAATTGATTTGTAGATAAATATAAGGTTCAATGGAGGTACTATCTACTTAAATAGATAACATCATACTACCTATCTTATCAACCGTAAGATGTTAAATATACGGTAGATCCAACAACTTGTAACAAACTATTTAAGAAAAAAATATCTCATATCTACTATATATTTAATTTAATATCTTACGGTGGACAAAATAAGTAGTATGTTGTTATCTAATTAAGTAGGTAGCACCTTCATTTTTTTCATAAATATATATATTGTAAAGTTAAAAATTTCGTTTCTTTAGTTATAAAGTTGACTATTGCATCAAAATATTGAACTAATAAAATAAAGAGATTTAGTGATCAATTAGAAATATCAAAATCTAAAATCGAAATAATCAGCGAATTAAATTAAAAAAATAATATATTCACAAACAAATAATAAAGTCGAACTTGAACGAACACCCCATTTTTGTTACGTTCACAAGCGACTTACATTAGAAAATAAAAGAAGAAAAGATACAAAGAAAATGAAATATTTTTTAAATAATAATAATGTACAAAATATACTTAAAAAATGAAAAAATGGTTAAAAATAAGTGCTTTCAAAATAGTATAATTAAAAATTTAAAATGATTATTAAAATTAATGATGAAATATAAATTATGAGATATATAATGTGAGTGTGTGAGATCCAAGAATTAATGGAAGAAAACTTTATTATGAGTTCCACGGGAAGAATGAAACATAATTGTTATTATTTTTTATTTAATTTTTTTTAGTTCTTTGAAATTTATGAGTTTTAATAATCTTTTAGTTAATTTCTAAACTTTTTAATTGCTTTTGGATGCAAAAAGTTTTTATTTCTGTTAGTTCTCAATAAATAATTGATGCGACATATAGATTTAATTTATTGTTTACATAAAATATAATAATGAAGTTTTTTAAAAAATAGTTAAATATTTTAATTCGACGTATTTTGATGAAGTTTTAGAATTAAAAATAAATTATTTAATTAAACGAAAAGATTGTATTTCATAATTATTTTAAAATTTATGAACATTATATAGTTAAGCATTTCACACGAATTCATGAAATAATACATAGTTAATTTATAAAATATTAAACTAATAATATAAATTATTTTGATTAAAATTTATAAATTATACTAAATTGTGTTAGAATATTTTTTTATTTAAAAACAATAAACTCTATTTAGTGTTAAAATTAAAAGTTAATTATTGAATGTTTCAATAGTTGTATTTATTTGAAGTCATTCGGAAGAGTTGATGATCTAAAATAAAGGAGTATTTTTTTATTAAAAATATAAACTATATATAATTAATATTTTATTCTATCTCAATGAAAAGTACTTGATTTTTATTAAAAAATCCCATTATTTTAATTACCGATATCCTACTATAAAAAGAAATTATATACTAAATTACAAATAATACAATATAAAAATATCATAATAAAATAATAATTATTCTTATGTATAAGCATAATGATATAAAGATTCTTCTCTATATAAGTATTACTATTATTCATTTCGTTTTAGGCTAACAAAATAATTTATTAGTATATTATTAAAGTAATATTTTTTAAAATGTCAGATCATAAAATTTGATTTCAGCCTTACTTTGAAACCAACTTAAATTCCAACAAATTCGGATCTTTGACCCTAATTTTTAGGTTCAAATGGAGCCGAAGATGTATTTGTTTAGGGTGCCCTTATTGCCATTCCTAAATTCTTAATGTCACTCCTCTTTTACCAACTTTACCCTTAAACATTTTATTATTGACATCATATGAAACATCTTATATCTTTATTTCTATTATTTAAGAGGTACACAATTTCTCAAAAATCTTCATCATATTTTTTTTCTCTTCTTTTATAATTTTTTTCTTATTATAATAATTTATTTTTATGATAAATATTTTATTTATGAAATTTTTATTATTACAATATTTTATTTTTTCTCTTGTTATAATGACCCTAAACTTCTATGTTTTTCATATTTTTAAAGATCTAGTATTTAATAAAGTTTAATGAAAATTAAAATTTTTACGGCATACATTGATCATTTNTTATTTTTTCTCTTGTTATAATGACCCTAAACTTCTATGTTTTTCATATTTTTAAAGATCTAGTATTTAATAAAGTTTAATGAAAATTAAATTTTTTACGGCATACATTGATCATTTTAAATAAAAGTTAGTTTTTTGTGATAAATATGAAGATATAACAATAATTTCTAGTGTAAAAAAATCAACTTAGTATTATTATTCTATTAAGTCATTTTAAAGTAAAAGAATACCTAACAAATATTTTATATACAAAATAAGACTTCAAATAAAATATATTTTAATTTATCCGAATTAAATATAAAATAGTAAAAAAAAATTATAATAAGAGAAAAATAAGATTGTAGATATTTTAAAATTTGTGCAAATTTTTATGAATAAAAAAATTTATTATGTAGTGTCATTTGAAGGGTAAAATAGGATAAAGAAGAGTGACATTAACATGTTTGGAGTGGTAATAAGGACATCCTATTATTATAGTTCATATTTAAAATTATATATTAAAAAAATAACATCATCACATATTTATTTGTTCTTTTCTCACTAACATTTCTATGATTCAACATCAACTTCCAAATTGTGTGCAGGATCCACCCACTTTTCCACTTGGGGCTACTCCGGGAACAATCCCAGAAGAGCACCATGTGTCATTCTTACATCAACATGCAAGCATTCACAGCAGCTGCCTACTTTGGTGTCAGTTTACACCATTTGATGAGAAGTGATCTGAATGCACACGGCACCATTAAATGTTATAACATGCTTCTACCAACTCTCGAGGTAAAGTGACCAGGAAAAACTAAAGAGTGTCCTTATTGCCACTCCAAATATCTTGATGCCACTCCTCTTTAACTTATTTTATCCTTCAACTTTATATTAATAACACTACATAATAAATTTTTTTATTCATAAAAAATTGCACACATTTCAAAATCTCTACAATCTTATTTTTCTCATATTATAATAATATATTATTTTATATTTTATTCGAATAAATTAAAATATATTTTATTTGAAATTTTATTTTGTATATAAAATATTTGTTATGTATTCTTTTACTTTAAAATGACTTAATAGAATAATAATACTAAGTTGATTTTTTACACTAGAAATTATTATTATATCTTTGTATTTACCACAGAAAACTATATATGTCTATATAATAAGTTATAGTACTTTTATTTAAAATGGTCAATGTATGCCGTGAAAATTTTATTTTTTATTAAACTTTATTAAATACTAGATTTTCAAAAATATGAAAAACATAGAAGTTTAGAATCATTATAACAAGAGAAAAAAATAAAATATTATAATAATAAAAAAATTCATAAATAAAATATATATCATAAAAAATAGATTATTATAATAAAAAAATAATTATAAAAGAAGAGAAAAAATATGATGAAGTTTTTTGAGAAATTGTGTAACTCTTAAGTAATATAAATAAAGATGTAAGATATTTCATNTAAAGATCTAGTATTTAATAAAGTTTAATGAAAATTAAAATTTTTACGGCATACATTGATCATTTTAAATAAAAGTTAGTTTTTTGTGATAAATATGAAGATATAACAATAATTTCTAGTGTAAAAAATCAACTTAGTATTATTATTCTATTAAGTCATTTTAAAATAAAAGAATACCTAACAAATATTTTATATACAAAATAAGACTTCAAATAAAATATATTTTAATTTATCCGAATTAAATATAAAATAGTAAAAAAATATTATAATAAGAGAAAAATAAGATTGTAGATATTTCAAAATTTGTGCAATTTTTTATAAATAAAAAAATTTATTATGTAGTGTCATTACTATAAAGTTGAAGGGTGAAATAGGATAAAGAGGAGTGGCATTAACATGTTTGGAGTGGCAATAAGAACATCCTTTGTTTAATCAATATAAATTGTGACTCATATTTTGATTTCATCCGGTGATGATTTATTCTTAGCGAATTAATATTCGTAATCTGTGAGGATCATTTTAATTTAAAAAAAATTGCTTATGATTAAAAATAATAAGACTAATCAATTTTTTTGAACTCCATAAATTTATTGGATCGAACTATTTTAATATGATTTTCATACTCGAACTAATCGAGTTAGTCAGCGTACTATATCGAAAAAAAAGAGAACCTCGTCCCCGATTTAATGAGCCTTTCATGAGACTTTTAATTAACTCGTCTTATCGAATGAGTGATTTAGTTAGTGATTTTAATGTGCCGCTTAATTATATCACATGTAGTTTTTCTATGTCTTATTTAATTTTACGATGCATGAAACCAAGTGCTCATTTTCTTTTCCAATTATTATAAATTAAAGCGCAATAAGGCACTCTCTCATTATTTAATTTAATGTACTATCTTAAAATAAATAGTATAAAATTATCTTTAGTTTAATTAATTCTATGTTAAATTATACATTACTTTGTTTTCGGATTCACTTTCTTATTCTTAAATGAATAATTTACTCGAGTTTTGAATTACATTATGGAAGTTTCAAATGATTGAATGAGAATACAGTATTAAATATTAATATTTACCTTTTATTTTCTACAGGATGTAACCTCATGATGAATTTAAATCACTAGTTGCAATACAATAAAAAAGATCAATATGATCAATGTGCTTAATTTATAATTTATATTTTTTAGTCTAAATTAATTATTAGTACTTGTCTTGCTATTTTATCGGAACTTACTAATCATGTTATTATACATATATAGACTTTTATTTATATAATTGTATTTAATATTTAACAGGGATATTAATTGCATGTCAAACTAACATGCCATTAAATTCAGCTATCCTATTTTCTGATATAATATAAAGTCATTTAGATTCGTTATTATAAATAAAATATATCAAAACTAATTTCATTTTATTTTTCTCTCGCCAACACTCCCATAACAATATGGATCTCATTCAACCAGAATATCATTAGGTCCCCGAATCAGATGATTCAATTTTTTTCGTTTATTATATATAATATTAACTATACTATTTTAAAATAGGAAAAAAATGAAGGTGCTACCTATTTAAATAGGTAACACCGTACTACTTACTTTGTTTACCGTAAGATATTAAATATACGGTAGATATGTGATATTCTCTTTCTTAAATAGTTTGTTACAAGTTGTTAGATCTACCGTATATTTAACATCTTACGATTGATAAGGTAGATAGTACAGTGTTACCTATTTAAATAAGTAGCACCTTCGTTGAACCATTTAAAATAAGACTCATTTTTTTTTTTCAAACATTTAATTTTTTTTTAAACAACATGTATCATTTCATTTTTACGGTACTTTATTTTTTAAATTAAATTAACTTTAAGGTTTAATGCATAGAATCATATAGCACTGCATATTTTATAAAATTAGAAAATTTTAATCATTTTATACATCTTCGATAATAAATTTATAAAATTAATAAAAATATAATTTGTAAAAATATATCGCTTATTATTTTGTAGTGTTACAATGCAACGAAGGATTATGATTTGTTATGTATTTTTTCAAAATATAAAGTAATGTCTAAGGAGCCGTTTGACGCATTCCCAGTTTTTATTAATCGGTAATTTAGATCATCACTAAAATAGATTACCACTTTATAAATTATCGGTAATATTATATATAGCGTTTAGTAAGTAGCAAAAATATAAATTATAATTTAAATTATGAAACAAAAAATTACTAAAATACCCTCTAAAATTATTGAATTAAAATAAATATAAGCAAAAAATAAAAAAAATGAGTTAGGTCAAAATATGAGTTTATATTATTAATCATTTATAAAATAATTTTAAAAAATAGAAGATTATGTTGAACACTATTATTTTGTAATAAAATATAAATATTTTTAAAGTTCGGTTGAAGGGATAATTTTGTCAAAATGCATGTCATCTTGTTGGTGATGTGGGAAGACACCTTCCATGTGTGCTATCTTCATTACCGGTGATAATTTAGATTATCAGAGAAGTAAAAATCACCGGTAATTTGTTGCAGTCAAACGTGATAATATAGTGAGTCCTAAAAATTTTAAATTAAATAACCGATAATCTATCTGGGTTACCTCATACCAAACGCTCCCTAAGCGCATCAAACATTTAGGAAGCATTTTTTACCCGGTAATCTTTATAGATTACGGTAATCTAAACTTAAAATTACATTTGCTTACCAAATTATTCTATTTATTTATTTTAATTCGTAAACAATTTAAATTGTCTAGCAGTACAAATTACCTATGAAGATAATCCAGATTACCATACAAATGATAATTTTATATATATTAATTTTCATACCCGTCTTTTTAAATCTTTCATAAATAAAACATAATATAATAATAAATCATCAAATAATAATAACAACAACACAAATAATAATAATAATAATATCATTATTATTATAAATTGATGACCATACTAATATTATTTAAATAATAATATATTATTATGATCATATTATGAATTAAAATACAGCACTAATCATTATCTATAAGTATTATTAATTAGACTAATATTTATTATTAATTATAAATATTATTTTATTATTATTTTAATTTGAAGAGTATTAATTACTTAAATAATTAATTATGAGTTTATAATTTAAGTTGATAAATTTTAATTTAATAATATAAAATTTCCAACTTAATAATATTTATAAAATATATTTTGATAAAATGATGTATATTATTTAGTAAATATTTATATAAGTAAATATGATAATCTAAATTACTATTGAATTACTTATATATAGTAAACAAAATAATATATATATTTTTTATAATTTAATAGATAATAATCTTTCTGTTAAGTAATGTAAATTATTAGATAATATTAAAAAGATAATACGGTAACCGTCTTCATAGTTTAACTATATAAAAGATTAAAATTTATAATTTGTTGGCCTTATTTTGATACATAGAATCTTCCATCCACAGGTTTCATCATCTCTCTTATTTATGGACCCCTTCACGAACGCATTCCAATGTGCTCCCCTGCCGCCGTTGACACCCAAATGAGAGCTCAAAACTGGGTGCCCCGGGTTCATCCCTTCTCCCCCAATCATTGCCCACCATCTCTTCTTCTCTCCTCCCGCCCACTGCTACCATACAATAAGAAAAAGCTCTGTTTTGAAATCGCATCTCTTCCCTCTTGACCATGACCTCCCTCACTTCTCATTTCCACCACCGTTTCCCCCTTCCTTTTATATGAAACATATGACTGCAAGAGGTCCCGGAAAGTCTTATTAAAACTTCTCCAACTTTCTCTGAGGTTTTCGTCACCATACAGAAACTTCACCAAACACAGAGAGAGAGAGAGAGAGAGAGAGAGAGAGAGAGAGAGAGAGAGAGANATCGTTCGTAGAAGGCCTCTATCGCCGGATATGGCGACTCGCTATTCATAGGAGGTTGGCGCCATGGTCGTTGGGGTGTGGAGAGAGAGAGAGAGAGAGAGAGAGAGAGAGAGAGAGAGAGAGAGAGAGAGAGAACAGAGGAATACAAGAGATCACCTCCCAATCTCTGGTTTCCTTGAGATGCCAATCCCAAGTTGATTCCTTTCCAGTGGTACAATCGGAGAGAAGATGACTGCAACCATAAAGATCCAACCTTTATTCTTTATAATGATACCGAGTAGGATCGTTCAAGTCTGAACAAGGGAGACAGAGCAAAGGAAAAGAAGATATCCAAGTTTTTTGATCGATGGCGATGCAAAGCTTGCATTTTTAATCGTCAAGAGAGGAGAGGAGAGGAGAGGAAGAAGAGAAGACAAGAAATGGGGAAGGTGGTGGAAGATGTGTTCCCGGAGGATCAAAAGATATTGTTCGACAAGTACGAGATGGGACGCGTGCTCGGGAAGGGGACGTTCGCCAAGGTGTACTACGGGCGCGACCTGCACACCGGCGACGGCGTGGCCATCAAGGTGATCAACAAGGACCACATCCGCCGGGAAAAGGGCATGACGGATCAAATCCAGAGGGAGATATCAGTGGCGCGCCTCGTTCGCCACCCCAACGTCGTCGAGCTTCGGGAGGTGATGGCCACCAGGTCCCGCATCTTCTTCGTCATGGAGTACGTCCGCGGCGGCGAGCTGTTCGCCCGCGTCGCCCGAGGCCGCCTCCCAGAGGACCAGGCGCGTCGGTACTTTTACCAGCTCATCTCAGCCGTGGACTTCTGCCACAGCCGTGGCGTCTCCCACCGCGACCTGAAGCCGGAGAACCTCCTCCTCGACGAACGAGGCGACCTCAAGGTCTCTGACTTCGGCCTCTCGGCGCTGCCGGACCAGCTTCGCCATGATGGTCTCCTGCACACCCAGTGCGGCACCCCGGCCTACGTTGCACCGGAGGTCCTCCGCCGCCGTGGGTACGATGGTGCCAAGGCCGACCTCTGGTCCTGCGGTGTCATCCTGTACGTCCTCCTCGCCGGCTTCCTTCCCTTTCAGGATGAGAGTCTCATGCGGATGTACCGCAAAGTCCTGAAGGCCGAGTACGAGGTACCGCCGTGGTTCTCCGCCGATGCTCGACGCCTTGTCAGCCGTCTCCTCGTCGCCGAACCTAAGAAGCGAATCACCATCCCGGAGATCATGAAACTCCCGTGGTTCAAGAAGGGTTCCTGTCGGCCGATTTCAATGCAGCCGACCTCTCCGCCGGCGCCAGCGCATCCACCGGAGGGAGCCGCAGAGGAGCAGGAGGAGAAAACGCGGACACCGAGGTTCTACAATGCGTTCGAGCTCATCTCCACCATGTCGTCCGGGTTCGACCTATCGAACATGTTCGAGAGTCGCCCAAAGGCCGGGACGGTGTTCACGTCGCGCTCGCCGGCCACTGCCATCATGGAGCGCCTGGAGCGAGTTGGCCGTGCGCTTGGGTTCAACGTGCAGCGGCCGAAGGGGTACAAAGTGAAGCTTGAGGGGAAGGAGGATGGGCGCAAGGGGAAGTTGGCGGTGGCCGCCGAGGTGTTCGAGGTGGCGGACGGCTTATCCGTGGTGGAGTTCTCAAAGTCCTCCGGGGACACGTTGGAGTACACCAAGTTCTGCGAGGAGGACGTGCGTCCCGGACTAAAGGACGTCGTCTGGACGTGGCAGGGCGACGAACAAGCCGGTGCCGGTGGCGGCCGTGGGAGGTGACCATACTTTGGATGTGAAGCGCGTGAGAAGATGCTTACTGCTTAGTTTACTTGGATGTTACTATATTTTGAGCTGTAACATTACAGTTTCTTCTCTACAGTGGAGTTCTATAGTTTTTTTTTTCGGTAAATAAGATTGTTTATGTTTGGGCCTAAGATCTAGAATTTAGATTGAGTTTGACATAAAATTTTGTAGAAATTTCTGCTGCATGTGTATTTGCAGAAACATAGTTATTATTATTGCATCCAATGATTCCTCATTAATTTTTGTTCTATCTCAACTTCATTGATGCTTTGGACTAATGAACTGCCCAAATGAGTCTCCAGAGGAGTCTGAGCTTTGTGCCTCACTAATTTGCATAGGAATTTGTTCTGCTGTAGTACAATATAAATGACAATATAAACTATGTTTTCCCTTGCAACATCTGCATTTGTTCTGTTGTAGTACAATATAAATGACATTTACGCATGTTTATTTAGTTGTAATTGCATTTACATGTAAAACCAATTACTGTAACACAAAATATATGTTTGGTTAGTTGTAATTGTAACTACTGTAATGTAACTACAATTACTGCATTGGAAATTGTGTGGAAAGTCAATTACATGTAAATGTATTTACATTAGAAAATAAAAATAAGAAAAATAAAAATAAATGAAGAAAAAATAAAAATAAAATAAAATAAAATTTTAAATCTTACTTGTATTTCATTTAATTAATTTTTTATTAATATATACTAATATTTTATTTTAACTAAATATTTACATTAATTTTTTTTATTATCAACCAAACAACGTAATTTATTTTTTAAAATTTTATTTACATCTATCCAAATTTAAAAAAAGCAACTACTGTAAATACAAATCATATCAAAATTTTCAACTACAATCATTTATATTCCGAAATTACAATTACGTCAAACCAAACTACCCTAAGTTGCACATTGTTTTAAGATTCTACATGAGGTATTGAGTTACTTGTGGAATTATTACAGCTTTAAGACTTCTGATGGGGACTTGAAAGGTTGGAAGCTCTCCGAGGTTTCCTAGTTTCTGAAGAAACTGTGTGACTGCAATTTATGGAGGGGAGCATTCAGGTAGCTGCCAGACAGTAAACTAATCCTGTGATATAATTCATATCTGTTTCTGTGATGAGACCAATCATGCTTCCTCGACTAATAAGCAAAACCCAAGTATGCTATCACACTAAGGAAATTGCTCATTGGTTCCAATATAACAAGCATGATTCCCCTGCAAAGAGCAATCAGAGTCTTGCACATTCTGCAAGTGTCCTAATTTGGAAAACACAATGGTCTTGCGAAGGAAAACAATAAGGATATCAGTAGAACAGGTTTTTTGAATAATATAAAAGGAAATTGGCAATTGTTAGGGCACATTCTTAGCTTTATGGACGAACACCAGGCCATGGGAAAAAGTAAATAAGATAGTCATAATTTAAGGAAAAATGATTAAGCATTAGTCTTAAAGCAACAAAAAACATAGTAGGTGGAATTGCTATTTATATTTCGTGTACATATAAAAAAATATATATATATATATATGATATATATATA
>LTAE01003966.1:0-27339 GCA_001647135.1 Pontederia paniculata | reverse complement strand
TTGGTTATGGACCATTCCGTCCCTGGATGTCAATAGCTCACTGGTAATGTGTGAACTAATATATCATTATTTTCTTGCATACGTGCATGTAGCTGGCAACATCTTGTAACCTATATATATATATATATATATGCGTGCTAAAAAAACAAAGAACAAATGAAAGATTTGTAACAAAAACAAGGGGGCAAGAAAGAACAAGAGGCACCTAGTAATATGAAAATGAAGAAATTGTTTGTGTTACACATCCTAATTGGACAGATCGATATGATTCCAATTGGGCACTTTGTGCTAGTTAATAGTCAATCCCTGCTCGAGCAATATCAAGCTGAGAAAATAGTCCTAAATATCGGGAGCCCCGAGCACGTATTAAAAAAACTTTTTAATCAATTATACACAATATGTAATGTAACACCAGGATTCTTTAAATTTAATTAATCATTTTATTTCATATTTTATTGATTGTTCAAAAATTCAACTATAAAATAAAAAAAATATCATACCGTAGCGTCTCTCACAATATATTCTGCTATGTGACAATGTACTTCTGAGCGGGGATGTTGCATAGAGAATTTGATGCACCAATTTTTTTTTATATTTTTCTTTCGTTGCTACCTTAGTGACTTTTTCTATATACAAAAGAATTCAAATTGGATTTTCTACAGTAGAGATGCACATGTTTTCTTTATAATTCTCTTTTTCGGCCCATGGGCTGGACCAGGGGACCTCAAAATGGAACAAGATTGTACTTTTTTATGAAAGAAAATATGGAACTTGAAGCATAGGTTTTGCGATATACATAAATAATTATATTTGTGGAAGAAAAATGCGGGTGAAAGAGAGGCTTAGTGCCGAATTATGCTTTTTTTGAGTAACAAAATTATCCTCCTAAAATCCCGTTGAAGTGCCAACCAAATATTAAAGAATCTCCATAAGATTAATAACTTATCTCAAAGTTTGACTGCGGCACTGGCCACGACATCTATGGGAGAAATAAAATCTTCAGTGCCATGTATTCTCATTGAAGTCCCATGTGTTAAACACTTAAACACGTTTGTATCGGGGACTTCCACTTGAAACAAATTTAACTCTAGTCAATTGTGACAACTTTATGAGATAAGTAATTACGGGACCTCCTTTTTATGGTCGGAGGAAAAGAAAATTATACATATATATATATATATTAGGTCAAGACTCCTTTCAAATAGGGCTGACGTCCTCCTTAAAAACCTATTAGAAAAAAAAGATTATTCAAAATAAAGTCGGTAAGCATTTAAAATGTTTCTTAATTTATGGTCAAACATAAAGAAAAAATCATAGTGCAACGAATTCAGCCAATGGTTACCTTTTTATTTTCCGACGTGGAAAATAATTGCACGGGCAAAACCACAGCCACTCGTACGTTGACAGAAGCGCAACCAGTAGCCACGTCGGAGCGGCAGATTAAAAAGACCACCCACCACAAAAATAAGCAGCATCAGGAAAACCCAACAAATAAAAGCGAAAAAAAATGCCGCCTTTTTAAGTTTCCTCGCCCTCCGATATCCAACGACGGCCACCTATTCGACCATTTGCCTTCGGCCCCATCACAAAATTGCCACCAAATCCTCCGGAGCGTTATCGTCCCCGACCAAGGCCAAGAAGGGGGCGGGGCGTCTGCCGCTACTCCGCTCTAACTGCTCCCCACGCGGTCCCGGTCGAGCGAAATGGCGTGCGCGCTCTCCCGCCCGATACTGCATCTGGAGGTAATCGAGTAGCACTGTCGCCATTCACGCTAAGGTTGTCGCTTCTCTTGTGGGATAGTTGTGAAATGTTCTTTTGCAATTCTCTTATGGATCTCAGGTGACTCCTCAGAGGCTATCAAGCAGTACGAGGTTGCGAGCTCTTGGAGGTAGTTTCTTTGGAATTTCCCGTCTTTGGAGGGGCTCTCTTTTTTTTTTCTTTCTATGTATTCCATCGAGTTGGACAGAGACATCAGGCTAATAAATATTATATATTCTTGTCCTGAAAATATTAGTTTCACATTGCATTTTGCATCTGCGTGCCATTAAGTTAGATTGCATTCTTTTTCCTTCTGGGAGTGGAAATGAATCACTTCTATTCTTTGCTTTCGTTTGTCAGGAATTTGCTTAGTAGCTGAATTTACTTTTTTTCACTTAATAGAACGCTCGTGCACTATGATTTTTATTAAATTTTATTAAAAAGTAGTTTTTTTATTATGAAAGAAATAATATTTATCTTCATAGGAAGTGCAATGCTTTTCTTCTTATTTGTTGTTGTTGCTTGCAGATTTATAACTTTTGTGCTTCTATTATTGAACAGGAGTAGGATGCTTGAGAGCTAGAAATTTTCAACAGATTCAGAAGTTATCATGCCAGCTATTTTTTTCTAAAAGATCATCACAAGTTGTAAGGACTGCAGTAATTTCTCCTCCACAACCAGTAGCATACAATGAAGAGGAAAGAAAGAAGATGTGTGAAAGATATGGCTTTACACAAATTGGTGAACCTCTTCCTGATAACATCACTCTTAAAGATATCATGGACACCCTGCCTAAAAAGGTTAACAACCGCATCCATTCTATTGTCTTTTGTTTTATCCTTCTTCTGGATTAAATCTGATCATCACCAGTGTTATTATTGAAGATATTTGAAATTGATGATATGAAAGCTTGGAAGTCAGTTTTGATATCTGTGGTTTCTTATGCAATGGGGATATTAATGATTGCAAAAGCTCCATGGTATTTGCTTCCTTTGGCCTGGGCATGGACAGGAACAGCTATAACTGGGGTACTTTCTCCATGCCATCTTTATTATTTTTATCATTTTATAAGTGAGACGACTATTACTTTCATTCTTTTCATCAGTATTAAAACAATTTTATTCTCTTTCGTTAACACATATTTTGCAGTTTTTTGTGATAGGTCACGACTGTGCTCACAAATCATTTTCAAGGAACAAATTGGTTGAAGATATTGTTGGAACTCTAGCATTTTTGCCTCTTATATATCCTTATGAGCCTTGGCGGTTTAAGCATGACAAGCATCATGCGAAAACAAACATGTTAGTTTCTTATGTCACTCTTATATGTGTTTCTCCCTATGCAGATATACACTGCGCCCTCAAAAGCAAATGAAAAATAGAAATATAGATATGCATATGTATCCTGCAAAATCATAAAATACACAGGTTAGAAAGCTTTTAACGGCTATATATACCAGTGGATAAAGTTTCAAATGTATATTCAACTGCATTGCTACCGTGTATGGAGATTTCTTTACTTATTTTGTTACTCCAACTAAAAATAAAGCAGCGCGAGAAGTCTCATGGTGATATTCAAAATTGAGATCACTTGATCTACAGATGGGTTGTCTGTCAGTGCATTATAGCCTTGTTTCAGCTTATTTTATTACAAGTCCCAGGAAGGTGCAGCGCAAGGGTGCACTGCACATGTGCAGTTCGCATAGTGTATGCGTACACTATGGTCATCTGACAACGAGTACAATCACCACCATGTTTGTCGAACGTAGGCTACACATACACTATGTGAACTGTGTACATAAAATACTCTGCATACTCCTTTTCTCTTCTACTACTGAAAATGGACTGATGTGATTTCGCACGTTCTACCTTAAGATCCTTTAGGTAGGCTGCTCCTGTCAGATTTATGCATGCCACAAGGAAAACAGTTTCTTCAAACCCTTTCTTTGTCATGAATATACTTATATAAGGAAATCTACTGTCGGAATTTGCAACTCACAAATCGATACAAGCAGGATAAGTATCAAAATTTTCAACCTCATTAGATCTGCTTTGGATTATTTTAATTCATAAGAGAATGCCAGTATGCTTTATGTACCGACAAATATTCACTTTTTAGTTATCATTTCTCAAAGTTTCTTCTTCTAAACTTTCAGGTTGTCAGAAGATACAGCTTGGCATCCTGTTGTGAAAGAGGAATTTAATTCCTCCCCTCTTCTGAGGAAAGCAATAATATTTGGTTATGGACCATTCCGTCCCTGGATGTCAATAGCTCACTGGTAATGTGTGAACTAATATATCATTATTTTCTTGCATACGTGCATGTAGCTGGCAACATCTTGTAACCTTTGATCCATCTATGAAAATCTGGATGGTTAACACTTCTGATTAACCATTCCATTTCTCTAAAAATTTATCAGTATTTTTAGTCATTTTTAAAGTAGGGATAAAGGAATTTGTTGCGCACTTGGGTATTGCGATCATGTAGCACACCAAAATTATTAGTAATTCTGGGTCAAAAATAATTATTGTAGCTCTTTTGTTTCAACATTCGGCTTTTTTAACCAAAATTACTGGTAATTTTGGTTCATGTGTTATAATCTCCTTCACCCCTTTAAAATATACTTGACATCACATTAAAAGAAAACGTTGACAACAAGATACATTAATGAATTTATCTTTTATCCCAGGTTATTGTGGCACTTCGATTTGAAAAAATTCAGACCCAATGAAGTTGGAAGGGTGAAGATAAGTTTGGCTTGCGTATTTGCGTTTATTGCAATTGGATGGCCATTAATCATCTGGAAAACAGGGATCATTGGATGGCTTAAATTTTGGTTCATGCCATTTATGGGATACCACTTTTGGGTAATGTTTAATTCCTTATCTTGCTTTTTACTGACTTGACATTTTTGTAGATTATAATATCCATTTTCAAGCAGGATAGGACTGCACATTGTTTCTGATTAAATCTTTTAGAAAAGATGACCATTGCTTAGACAACATATTGTAATTGAAATTGTTACTTCTCGTTTACCAATTTTCTAGATGAGTACCTTCACAATGGTTCATCATACTGCACCTCACATACCATTTAAAGCTTCAGAAGAATGGAATGCTGCTCAGGCACAGCTTAATGGCACAGTTCATTGCAACTATCCTCGTTGGTATGTGCTTTGTACTTTCATTTGTAATTAATATTATGTGGCAAGTACTCAATTGATTTTTTTGTTCCCTCTTAAAGGAATATTTTTATTAACATAATTGGGTTTTATTGGTTGTTTGAAAAGAATTTATGTTGCATATTTTCTTGTTCTTTTTCTGCTCCCAGGTCAAATTGGTATCACTCAATTTGGTACTTTCCTGTAAAAGGGTTAGTTCAGTTACAGTGGTGTTGAAAAAAATCAAAATATTTAATTCTCAGTAAATATTACTTAGTAGGTAAAGGGTATTCACCCTACTAAACAAACTTTTGTTTTACACATTACATGGCAAACTTTTCAAGAAACTGTGTGTCTTTCATTCCAAAGTTCAGTCCTCATTTCAATGGGATGAGCTCCAAGAAATAAATCGCTTCGCACTTCTGGAAGATGTTGTCATGTCATGACAAACCATGTAGTGGCTATCTTAATACTTACCATAATGGTTTTATTAACTTGTAAAAGTTAGTTGACTTGGAGATATCTTTTCTGTCGATTGATCATCTAATTTTTTCACCGAAGATTTTCATATTTATTTCAATCTATTTTTTTCTGTTTTGACAATTATTTGGGTAAGTCTCTGCCAACTTTCAAAGAAAATGTTTTTTCGAAGGAAGTAGATGTTATTAACCTAGTATTGCTGATATGCTCACATTAATCAGAATAAATGAGTGACAGTTTGATTTTTGGTATAAATTAAATCAATTAATCCCCTCAAATGGGTCAGTTATACTTGGAGGTAGCACCTTGTCAGATTCTAGAATGTACTATTTGTCACTACATGAAATATTTTATGTGCATTATTCTTTTAGCAGCTTATATAAGCTCTAAGTATCTGTGGATGGAATATAGGAATCTAAGTGATCCACTTTCCAAATATTATGAAATATCTGTTTTACTTTAACAGGGTTGAGATCTTATGTCATGATATCAATGTACACATTCCTCACCATGTTTCTCCAAGGATTCCAAGCTACAACCTTCGGGCAGCTCATAAATCACTCCAGGACAATTGGGGAAAGGTACGTTATCGGTATATCTCAACTTTTAGATATTGGACATATACATAATTCTGTTAACACTATTCGCTGCTTTTTGGCATGCCTATAGTATCTCAATGAGGCCAACTGGAACTGGCGTCTTATGAAGACTATCATGACTATATGTCATGTGTATGACGAGGAGCAATATTACGTGCCATTTGATGACTTAGCCCCTGAAGATTCGTACCCGATTAAATTTCTTAAGAAGGCCATGCCTGATTATTCATGATTCAAAGATGCAGAGTGGATTTCTCCTTGACTTAGGTTAGTCATAATGGTGGTGAGCTCACAGCAAAGAGAGAATCTTTATGGCAAGGCATTCTTACACCATGTGGAGCATGTACTCCCAATTTTTTTTTATTACAAACTAGTTACAAGCTCCATTGTTAATTTTTAATGATATATAAAATATTTTTTTTGCCATGGCATCCCTTGATATAGAAACTTAACTTGCCAGTTTTGCTGCAAAGAAACCAGTGAATGACAATCACAAAGGATAACGATTTCGTTTAGAAGAAAGTTTGTGTGTTCCATGATCTCTTTTTCCTTTCTGAGGGGATCTGCCAGCATAATCCTTGTAGCATAGTCTCTAAGCACGAAACCTGTATTTTACAGTCAAAAGCTTCAACCATGGGTTAAATTGTCATCATTTTCACTTAAATAAAGGATGAGGACTAAGAGATGAATGACTATTACAAGGAGGGGAAATATTTACTATATGCCATTTTTTTTGTTTTCCCTTTCACAGTAGAACCTCTCTGCCTATCTGCAAGGCTGCAAGCTATCTTTGGATCTTTAGTTGAGGTGTTCGTGAACTTCCACAAGTTTTTGTTTTTCTTATAGGTCCAAGTGTATGTTTTTTCAGTTATTTATAATTATATATTTGTTTGTTCGAATTTGCACAGTACGAGACTTTAAGTATTTATTAACTGGCTATGTGCCTGTGTGCTGATCAACTGTCCATTTTGGCCCAAAATGGTGATCAAAATAATGCACAAAACTGAGCATAAGCAATGCAAGAATATTAACAACAATGATTCTAGAACTCAGGATAATAAGCTCTCGCCAGTCGTATCAGAAAAAAAAGCTTCTTTTTTTTTTGCATTAAATGTCTACTGTTGCTGATGCATTTAATCGATATGATATTTTGTTGGCTTAAATAGTGCTTGTTGGCAAGTACATTTGCATAACTTTTCTGTTGATGAATTCGCTCGAAAAGGTGACTCAACACAAAAACCACTGCGGGAAAGAAGAGATACTTGCCTCACCACCTACCATGGGAGTAGTTGGGACATCATATGTAATAAGAAATCCTGGTACCTTCATCTCGCAAGAAAAGCTCCTACCATGGTAGCTACCATTTTATACAACATAAATTGTGGTGCTACCGTGCTTACAACGTCCCAGTCAAATTGTTCGCATTTTATACAACATAAATTATGGTGCTACATGCTTACATATCCATATCATCGGTGTAACGCCCATGTCTTTATTCATAAAATTATCTGCTTAGATTCTTGATTTGCACGAATTTAAAATACATAATAAATAATTAAAAGATAATTACTTATATGCTCATCATTATCTTCATATTTTATCCATATAAAATTATTCCTTAGTCTTGGCTCAAGGTCCGGAGTCTTACATGGTTCACCTCTTTCTTCATTCATGAAATTATTCGTTTTGAACTTTTGATCCGCATGAATTTAAAATACTTCATAAATAATTTAAATGCAATCACTCCATTACTACTTTTGTATCTTGTTCATACGAGACTATCGCTTGATCTTTTTGACTTTTTGGGTCATTACAATCGAGCTCAGCGGAACCAACTTGACGGTGAAGGGAAGCTGGAATTGATCATGCAAAAGTTTTGGCACCCCCTGTTAGCAATTTGTGCCCAGGGATTGTGAAGACGAAGTGCTGAAAGGGGTTTTTGGTTACTTTGCTGGCCAAAGTATGAGCTGTATCTGAAGGAAAACAACAAAGAGTATTTGCCTGTCTCAAGAAATCTGAACGTCGATGAAAAAAAAGGGTTCAACAATAGATTGTAGATGTTCTCTTCTACAGTTCCTTTTTCTCTTTAAGCTAAAGCAAAGAACTTGATGTTAACTTGTGATCAAAGAAACCATACCATACAAATGGTGGTTCAAAATGATTAAGATATGAAAGGCAAAAGGAGACAAAATTTGATTTTTGATAAATTTACTTCTTAGAAAGGGGGGTTTTCTCGGCAGTTGGCACTAAATTTAGGACAGAAGAATCTACATTGAAAAAGCTAAAGCGATCATTTTGTATAGTCTATGAACACAACTAAAGCTATCAACAACATGCTAAACATGTTACTTAGAAATTAGAATGGTTGATATCTGCAACTTAGTTAGTAGTAAGCAGGTCGACAAAATCCACGTAATTAAAATAATCGCAATTCTTAACATTTACATAACATACATCATGAATAAAAAAGATGGAAGAAGAATGAAGAAAAGAAAGAAAGATGCATTCTTCTCGTCTCTGTTCGTCATATCAAAGTGGCAGCAGCAGGAGGTGGAGAGCTTTCCACTAGCAAACGACGGGAGACGGCGGCGTCTCCCACACGTCGAACACGTTCTCCTCGCTGTGCAACGCGAACAGCCGGTCGCCGCCGATGGAGAAATCGCATATCGACCCGCCGTAGCCGCCCCGCAGCGTCGACGTGCGCACCCACTCGGGCCCGCAGAACACCGAGACGGTGTCGTTCGCGGACGAGAAAAGCTGCCCGCCGTTCGTCGCCAGCTTCGGGTAGCAGCTCTCCTCTCTGGCCGCCTTCCGGTTCGTCAGCTTGCTCCTGGAGCTCCACCTGACGGCCACGGCGTCCTTCCTCAGGTCCATGAACCCCAAGTCGTCGTACTGGTTCACGACGCATATCGACCGCCCGTCCTCCATGGCGACGGCGTGGAGGACCCTCTTCTCGTCGAGCGACGCCGAGGCCGCCGTTCCCGCGTCGGTCCACGACCAGACCACGCGCTTCTCCCTGAAATCCAGCAGGCCGATGAAGCAGACATCCGTCCTCGGGAACAACGTGGCGACCATGAGGCACTTGTGGCCGTCGAGCCACTGGAGCTTATCCGCGTCGCCCATGGCGCAACCGGATTGCTCATAGAAGAAGTCCGCCTGCTGACCGGTGTTTTGATCCCACACTCCGATGCCGTATTCGTTGCATCGTCCCTTGCAGCTGGCGAAGATCTTGTGCTCCGAGCTACTGAAGCTGAGGGCTCCGGCGGTAAAGCTCTTAACTTGGTTGTCGTGGGCGACCCGGAATCGGTGCCGGAGCTCGCCTGTAGACGCCGAGAAGAGGCCCATGCCGCCTTCGCCCCTGCTTAGCCGCCCCGGGGCTGTGATCACGATGCCGCCGGCGTCGACGTACCCCACGTCGTTGACCTGCTGGTAGTCGAGGTTAATGGGGCGGTGCTCCTCGAGCATCCAGTTGTAGACGTGCACCATGTTGCCGTGGGCGACGCAGCATCCACCGTCGGGGCCCGCGCGGATCGCGGTGCCGTCGCCTGGTGCTCGGCCTGGGACTGAGGCGGCGAGCCGGAGGCAATTCCCGTCAAACGCGCCCCACCGAGCGGCGCGGACGTGGTCGAGGAGGCCGTAGAAGAGGGCCTCGCGGAAGAGGAGCTTCTCGGGCACATTGGGCGGGACATGGAGCTCGCCGGTGCGAAGGAGGTCGAGGAGGACGGCGAAGCACGCAGGGTTTCGATCAATGAAGTACTCGGCCACGCCGGAGTCGCCGCTACCGGAAGGCGGCTGACGCAGGTTCCAGGAGTCATCGAGGAGAGCTCCCAGCATGGAATGGCGGCCAGCGTTTGCCAGAGTAGTGGTCGTGGTCTCGAAGACCTCGCCGCTCACGTTGAAGCGGACGCGGTCTGTCCTGCTCGCCATGGATGCAAGCAGCGAAGCTCTTACCCAATTCGGAGATCAAGAACGAAAAAAGATCACAACTTTCGCAGCAAGATCGAATTTTGATCGATCGAAGAGGCTTCTAAAGACCGAACACACATCGAGTGGCGAGAGGCACGATCGAATTTGCCGAGAATTCGACAGCAGAACGAGAGGATTTGTCAAGGGACAACACGGAAATGTTTCTGGCAGTGGATTCAGAATCGGATGATTTGGAGGCACGATTAGGTCTCATAAATCTCTCGAATCTTTATTTAACTCGCCTCCTGCTGATTCCTCTGCACACCTCTCTCTCTCTCTCTCTCTTCTTCTCTCTCTCTCTCTCTCTCTCTCTCTCTCTCTCTCTCTGTGTGTGTTTTTTTATTGTTCGGTAAATAGTTTATGTTGGATAACGATAAAAATAGATGTACATGTGGTGTTGGTGAGAAGGATAATAAATTAATAATTTCATTAAGGAAAATTTATTTATTTACTTGATTGAATAAAAGTAACTAATATAAATTAATTATTTTACGGTAAGGGAATTTTTTGGATCAAATTTAATAAAAAAATAATAGTAATGAAAATTAACTTTTGTATGTCCTAATATTAAAATAAATAAACTCGCTTGAAATAGAAAGTGTCAATTATTATTTTAAAAAAATGAGGGTGTATAACACTTTGTGTTGTACTTCATGCGGCACATCATTTTAATTATTAATTTTAAATTAATGATCATATTTTAGTTGTCCTTGAATTGAAATAAATGATCAGGATGATGTGTTGTATGGGATGCAGTGCAAAGTATTAAGCATCTCTATTTTTTTTATATGATGATTAAGTTCAATAACTATGACATCAACTCAATTTTAGTTTAAGCAAAAATAATCCTTTACAAATTGACACTTCTCGTAGAGAAGAAATATTTTATCTCAAACAACACTTTTTACCTATTGAGACTTGATGGACATAAAGAGCTAGTTTGAATCAATAGTGCAACCATACCTTTGGAGGAATGTTTTGGATGACAACTTCACTTATCTAACGAATACTCTTCATAAAAGAAAAAAAGAGATAGAGCTCCTCCCACCCAATTAATAATAAATAATAATGAGAAAAGACATAAATCAATATTAATTTGTTATTGATAATGATATCATACTTAATATTATAACATTGTAAATTTAATCATAAAATAATATGAACATACATACTTCTCAGATATGAGCCACTTCAGTAGTGCTTGACAAATTTCTTCGTGTCATTTCCTGTGATATAATAGTATTATTTTAATAAAGAATATCAGAAATGTCATATACAAAACTTGTACTCTACCCAAATTAGTAATTGATATTTCAACAAATTAAATAATTTTGGGTGGTAGATTTGTCATTTCCCACCAAGAGAACCTGCTAAAAAATCCACTCAAAAATTTATATCAAGTGTGGGCTTCACTTGGCCACTTTGGCAAATTTCTATTGGACCAAAAGAAATATTAAGTTCTACTATACAGAGACTTCTATATAATTTTACATATATCTCTCTCTCTCTCTCTCTCTCTCTCTCTCTCTCTCTCTCTCTCTCTCTNCCAATTCGGAGATCAAGAACGAAAAAAGATCACAACTTTCGCAGCAAGATCGAATTTTGATCGATCGAAGAGGCTTCTAAAGACCGAACACACATCGAGTGGCGAGAGGCACGATCGAATTTGCCGAGAATTCGACAGCAGAACGAGAGGATTTGTCAAGGGACAACACGGAAATGTTTCTGGCAGTGGATTCAGAATCGGATGATTTGGAGGCACGATTAGGTCTCATAAATCTCTCGAATCTTTATTTAACTCGCCTCCTGCTGATTCCTCTGCACACCTCTCTCTCTCTCTCTCTCTTCTTCTCTCTCTCTCTCTCTCTCTCTCTCTCTCTCTCTCTCTGTGTGTGTTTTTTTATTGTTCGGTAAATAGTTTATGTTGGATAACGATAAAAATAGATGTACATGTGGTGTTGGTGAGAAGGATAATAAATTAATAATTTCATTAAGGAAAATTTATTTATTTACTTGATTGAATAAAAGTAACTAATATAAATTAATTATTTTACGGTAAGGGAATTTTTTGGATCAAATTTAATAAAAAAATAATAGTAATGAAAATTAACTTTTGTATGTCCTAATATTAAAATAAATAAACTCGCTTGAAATAGAAAGTGTCAATTATTATTTTAAAAAAATGAGGGTGTATAACACTTTGTGTTGTACTTCATGCGGCACATCATTTTAATTATTAATTTTAAATTAATGATCATATTTTAGTTGTCCTTGAATTGAAATAAATGATCAGGATGATGTGTTGTATGGGATGCAGTGCAAAGTATTAAGCATCTCTATTTTTTTTATATGATGATTAAGTTCAATAACTATGACATCAACTCAATTTTAGTTTAAGCAAAAATAATCCTTTACAAATTGACACTTCTCGTAGAGAAGAAATATTTTATCTCAAACAACACTTTTTACCTATTGAGACTTGATGGACATAAAGAGCTAGTTTGAATCAATAGTGCAACCATACCTTTGGAGGAATGTTTTGGATGACAACTTCACTTATCTAACGAATACTCTTCATAAAAGAAAAAAAGAGATAGAGCTCCTCCCACCCAATTAATAATAAATAATAATGAGAAAAGACATAAATCAATATTAATTTGTTATTGATAATGATATCATACTTAATATTATAACATTGTAAATTTAATCATAAAATAATATGAACATACATACTTCTCAGATATGAGCCACTTCAGTAGTGCTTGACAAATTTCTTCGTGTCATTTCCTGTGATATAATAGTATTATTTTAATAAAGAATATCAGAAATGTCATATACAAAACTTGTACTCTACCCAAATTAGTAATTGATATTTCAACAAATTAAATAATTTTGGGTGGTAGATTTGTCATTTCCCACCAAGAGAACCTGCTAAAAAATCCACTCAAAAATTTATATCAAGTGTGGGCTTCACTTGGCCACTTTGGCAAATTTCTATTGGACCAAAAGAAATATTAAGTTCTACTATACAGAGACTTCTATATAATTTTACATATATCTCTCTCTCTCTCTCTCTCTCTCTCTCTCTCTCTCTCTCTCTCTCTCTCTCTACTCACTCTCTTTTTCCCTTATTGAAAATTTATTTAAAATTTCTACATGAATTTCTCACATGCCTAAGCTCACCTTTTCACTGAATTTATAGCAATAAGAGAAGAAAAAGAGGAAGGACAACAAAAGCTTGAAAAAAGAGAAGCCACTAAACAAGTTGGGAAAAACAAAAAGAGAAAAAAAACTTCAAAAATAAGAGAGGGGGAAGAATGTAAATTCAAAATTGAAATTATGCAAAAGGGATTCAAGATATTTCTTCTTGCTTCATATTTGAATTGAGATTAAGTTATGTTGCATTTATGTGGTGTTAAGTTATGTTCTAATTAAGTTAGAAACCACGTGTTCACTTTTAGAAAGTTAAATTAGATGTGTGTGCGCGCACACACATACACACTATATATATTATATAGTGTTTGTGTGTATGTATAATGCAAGTAAAATTCATTATGTCTTCAAAACAATAGTAGTTAATGTGTTTGAGGGTTTACTTCAAGGAATAAAATTTAGAAATTTGAAATTCTAGAAAATTGGAAGTTTTTCGATTATTTCGTTCGACCATTTTCGTAAAACGATCGACCGAAATCTACGTCCAACCTTATCGACCTTTCTATGATTATTTTATCAACCATTTTGATAAATTGATCGACTAAAATCTATATCCAAGGTTGTCAACCTTTCTGTGGTTAAATCGATCGATCGATCATTTTGGGTAAAATGGTTGATCGAAATCTATGTCATAAGGTATTTCGAAGCAAAGAAATTATTAATTGAAGTGACAAATGGTCAATCAAATTGATACATTTTTCCATATTTAAGTTTGAAAAGTTTCAAGAAGGACAGTTGGTTTAACCATCATCAAACTATTTTCCTACAGGTATGCTTATTTCATATTTTATTATTAACTATCTTATGTATGCTCAAGCTATGCTTATTATTATGTATTAATAAGTTTTCATATATGTTTTATAATGTATTTATGTTCATATATGACTTACGAATTCTTTATGCTTCTAATATTGATTATAGAAGTAATTGTTACTGAATTTATAAGTATTTTGCATAGAAGAGACGTAAATAGGTTAAAAATATAACATTATATTGTGATTGCAAAATTGCACATTGAAGTTTATTTACTTTGTGTCTGTCGAATTGAAGGATAGATTGCCATTATAATTGGACCTTACACGTGAGGGTGTGGATTGATTCGCTTAATTTCCATGAGAGCAAGTCTGTTCCATAGCCTAGCTAGCAATATTGTGACGGGGATATCCAAAGTTCTTCAGTGTATTGTTAATTGATGACTCATCTAATTTGATTGTTTAATTAGTTGAATTGGAACTTAAAGACCAAATGAGGATGGCTAATGTGGCTAGCTCATGAGGACAAATATGGAAGTCTTAAGGAAGAACTTCCAAATATCATATGATAATGAATAAGGTGACATAAAAGACAATATTTAATTGACACATGTTAAGAACATATAATTGACATGAACATATTGATAGAAGGGCATATTGAGTGTTATAAGATGTATATGCTATGCGATATATGATGGATATTATAGATCATGGAAATGATCATGACCTTTGCATACTCTAATTGGGATAGATTCCCCCTCACTCTAAGTACGTTCAAATGGTAGAACATAATGTTGTTGATGTTGCTCATAGTGAAGTAAATATTGTACATGGAACTAAAAGTGGAATCTCTTTATCTTGTCATCAAGAGTCTTATGTAATAGAGCTTGTATGCTCTTTTAGACTTTATTAGCCTTTAAACACATGTTTCTTGAGTTATGTATTTTCATACTCATTTTGAGAGAATTTTATGTGAATCCCACTATGGAACCTTAGTATGTACCTTGATGATGTTATTTTTATGGATTGACAAGATTTCTATTATGTCAATTTAGAGTCCAATTATGACCATCATATCATTGTGAGATTTGATAATAGTATGATATTATAGTGGCAATAAAACAAATCTTACTTATTAATTATTTCCTAACTTTTTCATGTGTCTATCAATATTTAGATTAGTATCACATAATTGATTTGATTTGAGAGAAAAACACATTTCTTAATGATATATGCTTAAATATGAAAATATTTTGTTATTAAAAAAATGAAATTATTTGCTCCTGAGTTGCTTTTTAATAGTTTCGTGCTAGTTATTATTTTAACTTTTATGATAAAAAGATGTTAGGCAATGAATTATAATTGACAGATATAAATTGAAATTATTTTTTTCGCAAATATGAATTATTATTTTTGGTTATCATCACAGTATTTAGAGAGCGACGTCGATTGTCAACTCATGCAACACTAACAGTTATGTGCACTAGTCACGAGTTGGAGTCTTGGTGTAGCATTTAAAAAAGAAATATTTTTTTTTGAAAAATAACAGCTAAGGTATTTAACTCTCATAAAAAATATATTTAATTTAATTATTAATTACACATAACAACCCATTAATTTCATATTAACACACACATACACGCACACTCTCTCCTTCCTCTCATATGTTTCTTTTCTTCTTCTTTCCCTCACGAAACTAATGTCCCTCTCATCCTTCTTCTTGTCTTCTTCTTCATTCTTGGTGGCACAAAATCAGGTGACGAAAACGTCGAATATGATCTAACGAGGTGTATTAATTAAGCAAAACTAAATAATAGATTTAAATATTTTATTATATCTAGAACTTTAACTAACTACAAAACTAGGTTTCATGTATATAGATATCCTTATGATGACTTATTGCATGCATCGATCTAGATCCCTTATGTTATAGTCTTAAAAGATCTTACTATTATTTGGATCTCCATCTAATGATCAAGTGATTCTGTTATTGATTGTTTTTCATTTCATATCAGTAGGAATATTAGAATACGCTACATTAATCTAATAATTTTCCAATTTATAATATATATGTGGATTGAGATTATTGCCTTTCCGTTTGTTCCTCATATGTTTAGTAGTCTCTAGCATTATGTGACGTATTAGATTCATGTGTGGTTTTAACTGAACTTTCTTGGGTTATTTTGTATTTTGAAGTCTAGTGTCTTAGTTATTTTTGTATTAGAACGATATTAAATCCACCCTAGACCCAATACGATCATATTATTTCTGCAAAGCTATTTCTTTGTTTCCATGCACAATCTGAATTAAGTTCTAACTAATGATGATCTTAGGTATGGTGGAACGATTACAAATCAAATCAGGAGGTTAGGCGCATCCTGTGATTGGACTAGGGAGCATTTCACTCTTGATGAGCAGCTAAGTCGTAAGACAGTAACTTATGCATTTTCTTAAATTCACTCATGAATGGGGCCGTGAATGTTCTTATTTTTTGCTTCTATTTACATCACACTGCTATTTCACTAACGAGGATGTAATGAATTCGGTGGCTTACGTGAATTGCAGACTTGAGATCCCTTTCACTCGAATGACCATGATTGTCAATACGAGGAGATCAAAATATTCTCAATTATTGACCATAATGGACACTCTCATCCAATATGTCTGTATCTATCAGTACAGTCGGATCAGAATCTCATCGATTTAGTCAATACAACCATATTTATCAATATTGATGGAATGAAAACTCGTCGGTTAAACTATATTATATATGATAATGTCCAATATGGTCGTATTCTTCCTTACGGATAGACCGTATTGAGATGACTAACCATTATGGACGAAGTGATTAATCTTTTAATGTTTTGTCGGGTTTCTCTATCCAATTAAGTCACTCAACATTCTATCAATGTATTATTTAATTTCTAAGCCTTTATGACACTCAATCCGTCAAACTCAAATATAGCAGTAAATTAGAAGTTAAAAGACGAAACATGAGGGTTGTCATGGTGTACTTAATACACCATTGCTCATTGTTACGTTCATTGATAAAAACTTCATCGAAGACTTGTTATTCATTCTTCTCTAAAAAGGGCTTTTGTCATGGTTTCATCCTTCACTAACCATTGACATTGGATTATATTGTTTGCATGACGCACCCTATAAAAGTAAAGTGCTCTTTTTAATGAATAAGATGTTAAAGAAGTTAAAAAGTAACTTCCATTTGATTAAACCAATGTTACCAAAGCAAAACTAATGGATCCTATTAAATTGAAGTTAAGAAGCAACTTCTATTGATTAAGACAATGTTACCAAAGCAACACTATCAAATCCCATTGAATTGACGTTGAAAAGCAATTTTCATTGAGTCAATTAATGTTCTCAAGACAAAGCTATTGAATCTTGTTGAGCTATTGAATCACATTCAACAATTGAGTTTTTGAGTCATATTAAACCATCAAATCATAATGAATTCTTGAATCATATTGAGTTATTGAATCTCATTGAATTATCGAATTGTATTGAATAAATAAATCCTATGAATTTATCAAATTGTATTGAGCATCGATATTCTTCTATTTTGTTGAGAAATAAAAGTATAGATACTGATTATTATTATTCATTTGTTATTACATATTAATTTATAACACAATGAAAAAAATTATTACTATTGAATATTATCATAATTAATTTTCCTAAATACTATATTGTCTTAACATAAAATTTAATTTTATTATTATTATTATTATTATTATTATTATTATTATTATTATTATTATTATTATTATTATGTTAACCACACATTTGAACTTTCTAGCTCATAGAAAAATTATCTTCCCTGCATTTGGTTCTTGTAAGCTCAAGTCAGTGATTAATGATTTAATAATGTGTGACAATAATGCTCGACTGTTGATTTATACATAACTTAGGGACCTTCATAGATATATTATTTTTTTGCTTTTCAATTGTGCTATAAATAAAATATTATCATTCAATAAATTATGAAATCATTATTGATTATGTCATTTAGACTTTCTCATTTAATGTACTTATATTTTATTTTATATTATTAGTCATGATCAGTAATATGATCAAAATATAAAATTGAATATTATATTTAAATACGAATTTTGCCACATGACAATAGTCATTTTTTTAGGGCGTTACACTCAATTCACTATTAAGTCAAATTAATCTAGTATTCATGATGTATTGTACGTCTAATTATGATGAGTGAGACTCCAAGTCCTAATAATTTTTTTACATCCTAAATTCTAAATATTTTTAAGTTAGAACGATTGCTTACTATTTCACACTAATTATTGATACGAATTTTGCCACATGACAATAGTCATTTTTTTATGGCATTACACTCAATCCACTATTAAGACAAATTAATCTAGTATCCATGCTGCATTGTACGTTTAATTATGATGGGTGAGACTCCAAGTTCTAATAATTTTTTTTACGTCTCAAATTCTAAACATTTTCAAGTTAGAACGACCGCATACTATTTCACATATATAAATTATTTTTAAGTGAGAGGGAGCTTGCTTATGATTTCATCCTTACTATTATTAATATATAAATTGTTGTTTTCTCTCGTGCTGACAAAGATGAAGGTGCCACATTGTCCCAAATTGTTGAGGCAAACCGAATCACCGGGCCACCCAACCCAACTCATCCACACCGACCAGAAGCCATATGTCCACGGAAAAATAGCCCAACACTCTCTTCACCGAAATAATGACCCAACACCGCAACACACTCAAAAAAAGTGAAGATAAAATAAACCCTCAAACTCCCATAATTTTATCACCAATTTTCCAATTACCGACGGGGAAAAAACAAAGATAACACGTGACGTGCTCCGCCAAATTTGACGGACACGATAATCCGCACCCTACTCTCTACAATTCCCATCCGTCCGATCAACCCGGATCAAAACCCCGAGTGCTGGGGTTTATAACCCCACCCGAACCTTCCATCGCTCCCTCCTTTTCCGGCTCGCTCGCGAAGCCCATTTGCCCGACGGCGAGAGACGAAAGGCAAAGGCGACGTAGAGCGCGCGCCGAAGCGGCGGCCGGAACCCTGATCGAGTCAGGGCCCTAACGAGTTCCCTTCCCGGATCCCCTCCTTCCTATCCGTCTTCCTCTCTTCTCAGATGGCGGAGGTCCCGTTGAACTCACCGGAGATCGCCGCCGGTGGCGGCCGGTCCTCGGTGGATGAGATGTTCCAGCGTAGGGTCGATTTCCATGCCTCCCGGGAACCCTGTTCGCCGATCCCCAATGGGACTTTCCGGCTGGAGACGCTGAACCCCAGCTCGGATGTCCAGAGGCTCCCGGCTGCGTCGGCGGGACAGGGGGCTGTGGCGGGCATTGGGAAGAGATCGGATGGCGGCGGTGGGTTTTACGAGCATGGATTGGACCCGGAACTTAGCTTTAGGATCACCTTCGGCAGAATTGTGAGTTTACGACTCGTTTTAATTCGAGAAGTGCTGTTACCTTGGAAAGGAAAAAGAAAAGAAAAAAAGATACAGTTTTGACGCGTTCCTTGTTCTCTAGATCGCGTGCTTCAGTCAATGTTGGGTCTGTTGGATTTTCTATAAGAATTGAATTGTTTACTGTCTTCTACTGGAGCAAATTTGTTCTGATCAACCTACTCGTTATATTTACACTTTTCTGTTGTTGTTGTTATATTGCTGCACGATATCTGCTACACCTTTCTTGATAATTAGCATGCTTCAACCGTACCTTTACTTTGGTTTCTGGTTTTGCTTCATGTTCTCTGTCTGATTCATGAACCTTTAATTGAGTGTGCACATGTTTAAGCCTTAAGTCTCTAACAGGGTGCAGGCTTAGAAAATCTTGGGAACACTTGTTTTCTTAATTCGGTCCTCCAATGTTTGACATATACGGAGCCTTTTGCAGCATATCTGCAAAGTGGGAAGCATGGATCATCTTGTAAGTTCTTTTTGCATCAAGTTGTGCTCTTGTAGGTAATCTGACTCTTATTTGTCTTGAAGTAGTATAAAATCTAATAACCCATATTGATTCAAAAGTATGACTCTGAACTTATTTGTGGGTTTACTGTTTTCCACTCTAATGATCATGGTATTCTACCTTTCATGGTCATACTAAATGATATTCTCTTCTTGATTGTATATTGAACCCTGGATTGTGATCTAGGCATGCATATCATGTTATGCATATATTACGTACAATATCAGATATCTCTCTGTGTGTGCGCGCGTGTGCGTGCAAGTGAGTTAGGAAGTGTGCATCTTTATCTCAGAATGCATTCTTCAATTGGGTAAAGCTTCATGCAATGAAGTTTTTTTTTGAGGGGTTGGATTGGGGTGAGGGGGCATAAATCTACTGCTCATAGACTAAAATGACGGCTCTTTGAAAACTATGTGAAATGGTCGTCGTGTAATATATGTTTAGCTTTAGATACTATTTAGAATTAAAATGGCCGCCTTTAAATTTGCATATTCATACAGTTCTTTGCCATATGTTTTTGAGCTGTTAGCACCTTACAATTTCTTCAAATGTCTGCAATGCTCAACGCAGCGTCATAGGAGGAACAACCCCCCTATAGTATAGTAAGTAGTATGCAGCTGTAAATCGAGCAAACAAACTCAAGGGCTTCTGTAAGCCTCTTTTTAAGGGGGGTTCCTTCTCATTTAAAACCATTGAGATCAAATAAGGGGTGTGCAAGTGAGTTAGGAAGTGTCCGTCTTTACCTCAGAAATTGACGCTTCAGTTGGATATGCTATTCAGCTATTGTACCATTCAATGCTATTAATGCTAAAATGGTGATTAGTTTGGGAGGCCAGGTGAAATGGCTGTGTCACGTGTTGTCTCCTTTAATTTGCATATGCATACAATACTGTAGTGTGTTTTTGAGATGCAACAATCTTTATTATTTTGTCAATCTTGTCTGTGCTTATGCATTTACTGCCGGTGCTTGCTTTAGCTGACACCCCAGATTTATTTTGTATGCCATTGATACTTTCTATGTCTTGTTGTTGCTGTTAATGAATGAGATAACCATATTTTTCTTACTTTTTCTGTGTACTGTAATAAAAGCATTTGTTTTTAACTCTTAACTATGTTGTTGAACTTGCTTTTCCATTGTCGCCGTGAGTTTCATTCTTGGGGAATGCAATATGCTAGGCCATCAAAATGGGATGTCCTAGTTAACAGCATTTACTCAATTGCACGTAGGAATGGGCATGGTTATCTCTTAACTTCAATCAACATAGCTGCAGGCTAATGACTGCTCTATTTGTACATTTAGGCCATACAGCTGGATTTTGTGCCATGTGTGCACTTGAGAATCATGTCATGAATGCTCTGAGATCGACTGGGAAGATATTGTCACCTTCTCATCTTGTAAAGAACTTGAGATGTATCCTGATTACTTTTTTCAAATATCTATTTTCCATTTTAGAAGTGTCTCTATTTGTTAAACTATTAGATAGTTAGAATTCGAATTATCAGGAAAGGTATGGCTTTATTATGTCTATTTAGAATGAGTTGTCATATCTTAACTTCACAATCAGCCGTTTCACATAATTTCCGAAATTCAAGACAAGAAGATGCACATGAGTACATGGTTAACTTGCTGGAATTGATGCATAAATGTTGTTTACCATATGGAGTCCCAATTGAGTCTCCTAATGCGTATGAGAAGAGTTTGGTTCACAAGATATTTGGTGGCCGTCTGAGAAGTCAGGTAAATTCCACATTTTTTATCTTGATATATGTCCAATTTGGAAAGGAATATTTTACTATCATTGCTTTCTGATATGTGATATTTTGCAGGTTAAATGCATGCAATGTTCATATTCCTCCAACAAATTTGACCCATTCTTAGATTTGAGTCTCGAAATACTTAAGGCTGATTCTTTAATTAAAGCTCTTAGAGATTTCACTGCCGTTGAGCAATTAGATGGAGGGGAGAAGCAGTATCAGTGCCAGCGCTGCAAAGAGAAAGTTAGGGCTCTTAAACAGCTCACAGTTCACAAGGCCCCATATGTTCTCACCATTCATCTTAAGCGTTTTGATTGTCATGATCCTGGACAGAAGATTGACAAAAATGTGCTTTTTGAATCTACTCTTGACTTGAAACCTTTTGTCAGTGATCCTCATGTGGGTAGATAATTAATTTGTTCTTTTTATCTCAAATATCTTTTCCTTTGCCTTTTTCTATTTCTAATAATGTTGCATCTAACATTGACACATGCAGGGAGGGGACCTGAAATACACCCTTTACGGTGTTCTGGTTCATGCAGGTTGGAGTACTCATTCTGGTCATTACTATTGTTATGTGCGGACCTCAAGTGGCATGTGGCATTCTCTTGATGATAACCAGGTTCCATCTATTATTTTAGATAGTATTATGGTGATTAAGGCGCCAAGGTTTTAAACATGTCACTTGACCTTGTAGACAATGATAAATGCTTGCCCTGTCTTTTTTAGTTTCTTACATATTCCTGCACCTTGAGAAATCGTACAGAATGAAATTTTTATACTTGTGAAACATTAGAATTTGGGGGTGTCATTTAAGATGCCTTTGGTTTTCTTTCCTCCTGTTAATTTTCTTTTTGGCCCCTTTAGCAGCAGAACAAGATGAGATTTTTCGATTGTTACTGATAAGCCTTAATGTGGAATGTTTTTTGATATTTTGTTCCTTTTCATTTTCAGAAGAAGGCTGCCCGACTTAGCTGTCACTATATTATCTTTTCTTTATTTACAATAAAAAAATAGTACATTATATCTTTCTGAATGGAATTCTAAAGAATGTAGTAGTCAGGACTTTTGAAGAATAGTTAATTGAATCAGGAAGAAAAATAGCAAATTAGACTATTTAGCTTAAATGACATCTGTCACTTAATTTGCCTATTTGTAGCTGATCCACTTATACCGATGAATGCAGGTATCCCAAGTTAGTGAAAAAACTGTTTTGTCACAGAAAGCCTATATGCTCTTTTACGTCCGTGATAGAAGTTGTACAGTGAAGAGATCAATGAATATGATTTGCAAAGATAATTTGTCAGCTAAAGCCCATGGTGATAAAGTGATTGCTTCGTGTGCATCTATGGCAAGTGGTGCAGTTCCAAATATAATGATGGAAATAAAATCAAGCACTTCTACGGTATTCAGAAGTGGCGCTACTACAGAAGGAGAAAGTTTGTGTTTGAAAGCTAGCAGTGATGTTTCATTGAATGGGATTACCGAGAATGTTTTGTCAAAAGAAGTGCAACAAGTAACACTTCAAGATACTATTATTTCAAATGACTCCATGGTACCACTTGTGGGAACTATTCAGCAGAAGATTATGATAGATCTAGCCCAACCTGCTCATGAGAATGATAATATCCCTTGTGGAAGTGCTCAGATGAATGATACTCATACCTCTCAAGATGGGCCATGTAATAATGTAAATTACAAGCATGCTGGTGGATGTAATGGGGAGGCCAAATCAGGTACCCTAGTTGCTGAGGAAAAAATACTTACCTCTTGTAAACCTACACCTCAGAAACATGTTGCAGAGCTTCTAAAAAAAAAACAGCATAACGTAAGTCTGACTTTATTTTTTATGTCATGATGTTGGATAGTCAGTGTTTTTTCTGTTTATCTGATTGGTTTATTCTTTTAGAATGAAGGCATTTCTAAAGAAATTGTTCAGAGCACCAGCACATTGTACAAGGAGGAAAATAACAAGCAGCTTGCAGAAACAGAGCCAGTTAAGCTTGTGAACCGATCAGGTTGTGTGAGCGAATCCATTCAGAGGGGGGCATGTGGCAAAAGTTCTGTGAATCATGAGGTAACTCTTTTTTTTCTTTGTATGTTTCCTGCTTCCTAGTCTCTGTCATTTACTGATCTTTGTTCTTGTTGCCCTGGCAGATCACTGGAGGTAAGACTGCAAACAGGCCAAACAGTTTACAATCCACTGGTGAAGATGTTTCTGAGCGAGAAGGGTTTAAAACAATTGACATATCAGAAAGACCAAGTGATGAAAGTGATCTGATTCAGAAGAAAGCTCTAGCAGAAAGTGATGTAGCTTGCAACCCAACAGATCTGAAGAACCAAAAGCATGCTAAATATCCAAGAACTGGTATATATTATGGCCGCAAGGAGCTTATCGCTTTTGTAAGTGTGCAGAGATTTGCAAAATTCAAGAAAAAAAGGCGTAAGCATTTTATTTCAAGAAACACACCTAAAGATTATAACAGCATCAATGAACATACCACATCTACATCTAAGGATTTTGGAAGTGTTGCCGTATGTTTTAAGCGCCGTCGTAATAAACAATCCTGTGTCGGTATGGAAGCAGATAATACATGTAATATCCAGTCTACTAATGTGGATGATAGGCTTGGGAGAAACATGGTCAAGAATGATGGCACATGTGGTACTCCCCAGCAACCAAAAAGGGATTTGAACTCTGTGACTCAGATTGCGTCAAAAGAACCAGATACAAAAAGCAGAGATTCTATTCAGCGTGACTGTTTGAACTTGCTCATGAGAGGCTTGAATGGAGTTACTGGTTAGCATCTGCATTTGGAATATTTTTTAAATGCTTGCCTTGTAGTTCTTTTAAAGTTTTTCATTATGCATTCTTTTTTGCCATTCAGTTGCAACATGGGATGGTACAAAAGTACAAAACACTCAGCTGGATGAACTAGAAGGTTCAAGAAGTATTGGTTATGTGCTAGATGAATGGTATGTGTGGCTAGGCTTTTTTTTTGTTTTTGAAAGCCATGCTTTTCTGGCCCATAATCAAGGAATTAAATTGTTTTAATGTAGTTGTCAGGCATTATATTTTCTGCTCCATTTTATATATTAAGTTTCAAGAAGACGAGCCTTTATAGTCTTTTTAACCAGTCTTTTTGTGTGCTTGCGATGGTAACAGTGAGCTTTCCACTTGATACACTTTTAATAATTGACTAAAGATACCAGTAACTTCACTTTGTTATAGTCTCTCCTGACATTTCCTGATGCAATTTCAATCTCTAAATCATCTTAGGGATGAGGAGTATGATCGCGGCAGGATTAAGAAAGTAAAGAAATCAACACAGTCATTTGATGGGCCAAACCTGTTCCAGGAGACCTTCAATGTAAAAGTATACAACAAAATGAGGTCGACGGGGATGCAGAAAAGATCTGAAAATCAACCATATAGGATATGAAGGTGAAATATAACATGAAAGTTATGTTTTTGTTTGAATTTCTTGGTTCTGCCATAAATTAATGTTCTATATTTTTCTTTTTCTCTTTTCTTGGATACTCAAGTAGGAGGACTCCTAATACTTTTTAGTATTTAGGGCAGTTGTGGGAAGAATTAATTGCCATTCTCTATGCTCTTTTGTTCCATGTAGTATTGGATGGCACATCTTATGAACTATATAAGATTAGTTAATCATGATGTATTTTTCTAAGTTTCCTATGATAGGGCTTGAACTCAGAAGACAGTTGGTCCCTTTGTTCTAAACTTGATTCAAAGACATTTTGGTCATTTGCTTTGGTTTATGCAAAAACTTTACAGCATTTGAACTGCAGTGGGCTCGAAAGAAATCAACACAGTCATTTGATGGGCCAAACCTGTTCCAGGAGACCTTCAATGTAAAAGTATACAACAAAATGAGGTCGACGGGGATGCAGAAAAGATCTGAAAATCAACCATATAGGATATGAAGGTGAAATATAACATGAAAGTTATGTTTTTGTTTGAATTTCTTGGTTCTGCCATAAATTAATGTTCTATATTTTTCTTTTTCTCTTTTCTTGGATACTCAAGTAGGAGGACTCCTAATACTTTTTAGTATTTAGGGCAGTTGTGGGAAGAATTAATTGCCATTCTCTATGCTCTTTTGTTCCATGTAGTATTGGATGGCACATCTTATGAACTATATAAGATTAGTTAATCATGATGTATTTTTCTAAGTTTCCTATGATAGGGCTTGAACTCAGAAGACAGTTGGTCCCTTTGTTCTAAACTTGATTCAAAGACATTTTGGTCATTTGCTTTGGTTTATGCAAAAACTTTACAGCATTTGAACTGCAGTGGGCTCGAATGATTTATTGCCATGCAGCAGTGGCATGTTGTTCAAAGAATATTGTGAAATAAATTAAGTTTTACATATGAAACAGGACATATGGCGAAAACATTGCCACATTTCAAGCTGTTCTTATGGTTAGCGGACATCTCTCTGGTTCCATTTCTCTATTCTTTAATTACTACCAACTTTTTTTTTCAGTTTGAATGCACCAGGGAGTGGCGCTTATTGGGGAACTTGCGGGCTTCGATTTCTTTAGCATGGTTCAAATTTTGAAACATGTTTTATTGGGCGTACAAAAATCTATTTCTTCTGCAAGAGTTGGCTGGCAGAGGGGGCATCATTACATCACTATATGGGATTCAGGGTCCATCGGTAGGCCAATAATTGGATGTACCTCTAATGAGGTGTGAGCATCACTTAATTCCTTCACATTCAATACCTCACGCCTCGCCTGTGAAAACCTCCTCTTCCAGATTTGGGTGCAGAAGCCTGGCATGCTTGTCACATTTCTGCTTGTCTTATGTCCCCCCCATGCACACTGTGATTACTGATTTCACAGAATAAGTGCGAACAGCTTCGAAAGCCCAACATTTTTGTTGCATACTAAATGCATGGAAAAGATACCTTATGTCTTTTCTTTTTGTCTTGTGTAGATGCTTGATAGCTTATAACACGAAATATAAAATGGATCCATCCGAGACTGCATGCATGCACCACCGTGGATTACGTAATGTATTCATAAATCTCCGTTCTTACTACAACGAGTCTTGTGCACCAAATGACAATAAGTGACATGACAAAATCTTTATCTGATATAATCAATTTGGTTAGGTAGTCCCTAGCTGTTTACCGACACTTCAAATTAATTAGGTGCTCCGAGTAGATACCCAAAAAAGATAATAAAAGAACATTGTCTAACATGAAGCAAAAAAAAAGAAGAGCATTCTTCACAAATTCCTGATATTATGACATGATAAAGCAGACATGTCAAGAACCATAAGTAATCCAATGATATGATGAAGAAACATATGATTTATGGATGAGCTGCATAAGTATAATTTCCACGGGTTCCCGGTTTCTAGGGGGATGTGCTCACCACCGGGTGAACGTAAGCGCTGCGAGCGCATGGTTTCCCGGGAAGCAGCAGAGAACCAAATTGCCGATCCTTATGCACCCTTTTCCCTCCATTAGTTCTCGCCTTATATAACTCATAGGAAACCATTCTTTCATCTCTCTCGTGCCAAATCACTTGATTTGATCCCTTCTCAGGCTCTGCGCAACAAATCTCTCTCTCTCTCTCTCTCTCTCTCTCTCTCTCTCTCTCTCTCTCTCTCTCTCTCT
>LTAE01003965.1:22329-34604 GCA_001647135.1 Pontederia paniculata | reverse complement strand
AGTTTTTCAATGTTACCTTTATCAAAGATTTTCTCTTGGTTGTTATCCCCAAAAGTTACTCTTCCACTTTGTGTTCTTGTTATGCTCAAGAAGTTTTCTTCATTTCCAATCATATGTCATGAGCATCCACTGTCAAGGTACCATCTTGCTGATTTTCTTTTGCTTCTTTCAGCACCCTCATCGTTTGCCATGAGGCAGAGCAATGCTTCTTCTTCCTTCTCTTCTTCAAGAGTCATTTCATAGGTCAGCAGGGATCCTATGAGATCATCAAACTCCAACTTGTCTAAATCATGTTGTCCCTCGATCACAGTTCTCTTCATGTGTCACTTATGTGTGAGGGACCTGAGAAAGTTTTTTACTTTTTGATTGTTAGATTTTGGGTCGTCCAAATCGGCTAGTCAATGCACAGTATCATTAAATCTGACCAACATACTATTTACAGATTCATCCTATTTTATCTTAAAAGAATCAAATTGATGATTTAAAATGTTCAGTTTTGACTCCTTAACCTTTTATGTTCTTTCATTAGTAAAGACAAGTTTCTTCCATATTTTATTTGCACTAAGAGTAGGAAGAAATTCTGTTACATTCAGTTTGGTCAAGTGCACGATAGAAAATATTTCTGGCTTTCCAATCTAATTTAATTAATTTTTTGTGGTAGTGTCTAATTCATTATTAGGAAGAGGAACATGTACACCATTTTTTTTTAATTTGGTAGGCATATTAAAACAATTTTCAATGACATCCTAGATGTCACTGTCCGTAGAACATACATAGACTTGCAATCTAATCTTCCAATGTGAGAAGTTAGATGCATTGAAAAGAGATGGTCTAGAGGTAAACTGTCCCTCACCTAGGGTAAAGCTATTTGATGTCATTTTGACTCTAAGTTGTTAAATCTATACGAGATTCATATATAATTACAAATTTGTGAGTAACCTTGCTCTGATACCAATTGTAGGATCGAGATGGCACCAAGAGGGGGATGAATTGTGTATTAAAATTTTCAACAGTTTCTAAAGTAGTTAAGTTAGCGGAAGCATACAAATGCAAATATAAAGAAGAAGAAGAAAAGAACAATCAAACAAATAATGGTTTGTTGATGAGATTTGGCCGAACTCTTGGCCTACGTCTCCGCTCCAGTCTTCTCGAACTCGAGACCTTCGGAGATCACTAAACTCCTTCTTCAAAGGGTGAAAGCTCCCTTACAACTTCTTCTTATTCTATTTTCTTTCTCAGAGGACAAGGAGACAACCTCTTACAAGTTCACTCTTGAACTCACACTTCCTTCTATCCTGGATTCGTCACTCGAATGCTCAAAAGGATGAACTAAGGCTTTTCACTCAAGCTCTCAATAGCAAATTTTTTTCCAAAGTTACTTCCTAAGACTCTTGGGATTATAATATAGACTCTACACAAATGACCTAATCAGTCACTCAGAAAACTAGTCGTTAATGTAAGTACAGTACTCTGCACCTACCCCTCGGTCGTACGCTTCCTCTGCTTCGATCGACCGGTGCTCTGGTGAAGTCTTCACTTTGAACTGCCGTTAGGTGCTCCGGTCGTCCACCGTTCACCTTCGGACTCCGCAGTTCAGAGTCTCAAGCCTTTGTTCCTAAGTCAAGCTCCTTCGGTCGTCCGCCAATCCTGCGGTCATCCGATCTTGACTTGAGTTCACTTCTTCAACTTGTCTCTGGTCGTCCACTGATTGCACACCAATCTTCTCGAATGTCTACTCTTCAATTGAAGACNTGGATGTCTACTCGTTGAGTTGAAGATCTCTGTCAAGATCCTTCGGTCGTCCGCTCTTCATCTTCGGTCGACCGACTTGACTTATACCATCTTCAACTCTTCTCTAGTTGTCCGCTGATTGAACACCAATCCCTCGGACGTCCACTCCTTGAGTTGAAGACCTCTATCAAGATCCTTCGGTCGTCCGCTCTTCATCTTTGGTCGACCGACTTGACTTGTACCATCTTCAACACATCCTTGGTCGTCCGCTGATTCTCCCTGAATTCGTCGAATGTCCATTCCTTCTCCTTTGAATACTTCGGGCGTCCTTTTTTTTGAGATCCTCGGATGTATGCTCCCTCTTTACTTAGTAGTTTGGTCGTCCGCTCATTTTCCAATGTGATCCTCGGACGTTCGCCAATCCTCCTTTTGATATTCTTCGGATGCCCGCTCATTTCCACTGAGAACTTCAGACGTCCTTTCTTCCTTCTGACATTCTTCGGACGTCCTCTGACAACTCTTTAGATTCATTGGACATCCTCTCTTCTTTCTGTCAGATGGTCTAGTCTACCGCTGCTTTGTCTCTTAAGCTCTCGGACGGCCTTTATATCCTCATCGATCGTCCCCTCATCCTGCGGTCGACCTATCTTCAGTTCACCTCAGACCTAACAAACTTTTGGATGTCCACTTGTCTTCTCACCAAGACCTCGGACGACCTTTGTCTTCGTCTGATATCCGTCGGTCGTCCCCTTTCCACCTTCGGTCGACCTTACATTCTTCTATCTTAACTTTGGTCGTCCGCTGCTTTAACTCTTGAGCCTACGGACGTCCACTTCAACATTGACAATCTCCAGATCGTCCACTATCTTCACTCTGAAATCTTTGGACGACCACAGATCTACGGTCGTCCATTCTTCATCTTTAGACGACCGTACCTTCCTTAGCCATATCATCTGTTTGGCTAATTCTCATCATGGACGTCAACTTCTCCTTGGACCGCCCGTTCTCCAACCTTTGTACTGTTGACGTAGAACCTTTGGTCGCCCACTGTTCTTCACCGAGCGACCTTTTCTGTTCAACCTTGTCTTCGATCATCCACACAACAACTTTGGTCGACCGCTCAGTACTTGGCTCCATCTCTTCAATCTTTGTTCTTCACATCGGTCGACCACTTCACACCCTTTGGACGACCACTGCACACTTAGGATTTTTTTCTTTATGTCTTCTTTGTGCATAGGTCATCCGTTCTTCAACTCCAGTCGACCTATCACTCTCTGAACATAAAAATTTTGTCTTTCAAAGATCATTTCAACAAGTTCATTAGTACAGAGCTAAGTTCCCTCATAAATTTGTGATCATCCAAACAATCTTGGGATCCTAGATTCAATAATTTCAATATCTTTCAATCATGTACCATGGTTATTTTAAGCAATCAACAATATTGCAATTTCTGAAATTACTGTAGTGTTTTAGCATCTGAAAATGATTATTAAGTATAACTAAACATTGGATGTATTTAATCATGTTTGATTATTATCTTATGATGTGCTTGGAATTCTCTGATTTGAAAATGATAGACAAGTTTTCAAATAGGAAATTGATAACTCCATTTGGACGTGGACAAATCGAGATGCAAACTACTAAAGATTTCATTAGTCGAGGTGAGCGGAATTATCACAATTATAGTAGCAGTCTATAGTTTTATGCCGAGGTAAGACGTCTTTCTTGAATGGATTTATGCATCCTATGTATGTTATGCATCATATGAAATATGTGACTGTGTGCCATGTTTTAAATTAAATAAGTCATGCTCAGATTCATGAAATTGTGGCACTTGTTCCTGTTGTGGACTTCTCTATGATTTTTATGATGTTTTCTCATATTTTTGAGTTTTATGATATTTGATGATTTCCCTAGATTAGCACCCTTTGCTATATACTATATTATGAAATGCATGTGCATTCATACACATATATGACATGTCATGATAAAACCGCCTCGTGGCGTGATTTTTACAAGCATCGGGGAATGATCAACTCCGAGTAGGTGCAGAAAATATTAAGACCATTTCATAGCGGCAACTATTAAATCCTAGTACACATGTGTACATCTCAAGGTGGACGACATCGATGTAGGTAAACTATTAAGTTCATATATAATTGGCAAGCCTCAGTCTACACAACAACTCACTTAAGTTGCTATTGGTCGTATGACCTTAGTAAGAATTCATCCTTTGTTAGTTTACTTTCTTTTGTAACTACGAAGGATAAATATTTTGCATGGCATACATTGCATGATTTTATCACCGTTTTATCGATATGCATTATGGGCTTCGGTTTTATTGGATTTCGATATTGTGTTCCCTCCACTCACTGAGCCACTTTTATGCTCAACCCTCTCTTCTCATTTTGCAGGTGATGACTGCTAGATATGCTATATGATATGCATGGTTGGGATTTGTGCATGTGTGAGGTCGACGGACTAGAGTAGTCATGCTATACTTGCTTATTAGCATTTACTTATGAGTAGGAAATTTGTATAGTTCATAACTTTCTATGTTTCTCATATTATTCATCTGTTTTGGCCATACGGATTCGAGATGTTGATTATATCCCACATATGGATTTTTGAGGGCCTATGTTTCTCATATTCGTATTATGATGTCGAGTCATCGTGCTCCTGTGATCACAGTCTGTACATTTTATGGGCAGTTGTCCCTTTTTATGTTTATATTCAGTTTATATAAATTATTGTATACATTAACATTTTTGTCACTTATCCATTTTACATCCAGATGTTGCCAAAATTTTTGGTAAATTCATTACTTGGATTAGATTTATTTCCATTCTTTCGCAATGTTCAAATATTTGAACTTTATATAGCATTATGTCTATTTTACCCCTCTTAACGGCTAACGGTCGACTATGTCAGGGTTGGTCGTCACAAGGACGATTGAGTTGATGAGTTATTAGGATTCGTTCGGACGTTGTCATTAACTTGATTCCCTATTTTTCCGTTGATTTGCCGTAGCCATCAGCGGATACAATATTATATGAAAGTTGTGAGGAATGGTCGACAAAGCTGCAAAGGATGACACATCAGATGACTTATCTTCCTTGATGGGGAGCAACTCTGTCAGACTTTTGGATGATGAGTATATGCAAATAGGTGCACACTTAAGTGACATATTAGAATAAAATGTATACTGATGACAGAAGCTAATGATAATTAAATTAAGACTAATAACTTGGTCACAATATGTGGTTATGTTTAGACACAAGATTAGTATAATTATGTCAGTAACATGTGTGTTTAAGAATGATGAATCAAATGTATTACTAAGTAGAGTGATCTACATATGGATGTATTCAGGTAAATATATACATAATAAGGTCAATGTTGTATAATTAATTCATAGATAAAGGAGTTAATTAAATGGAATTAGGAAAGTAGTTAAGAAATAATTGCAACTCATAATATTAATGAATAGTCTTAGGTGAATGATGATTAATAACATCCAAATTTTATTTTAGGTATACAAAGTTTGACAATAAATAGGTCACCCTACATTAGTGAACTATTATGGTAATCATAGCAATTGTATGCATAAACATTTATGGGATATTTAATATCAACAATGTACATCTGATTATAATTAGATTATATTTAGGTATTTGTGTCAGAGAATAGTTGTATATACAAATATCCTTGTTATATATACATGTACAGGTGCACAAAGTGAATATAGGTACAAGAGATACTAATTAATCACTTCATAACATAGTAATAATTAGAAATTATAAGTTGAAGCTTGGGGATAATTAATAATGATAAGATTTTCAATAAATTTTAGTTATGTAAGCGATGATTTGAAACTCGTTAGGAAGGAAGAGATGATTCAATCATGTTATAATCCTTTTTAAGATGTGATGCATAACCATTAGTTAATCATACTAGTTATAGACTTATTTAACAATATACATATGTTTTTGAATTTATTAATGAGTTTTATTTACTACATTCGAAGGAGCTAGAATTATTATTCTACTTAAGTAGTAGTTATAATAATAAGTTTTAATTAGAATAGTTGGATCTAGACGTATGAACTAATATGATTATTGTTTAAATCTAGAATTGATAAATAATAAATATATTATGATCGAGTTGATTTTGAGACTAATTCAAAAATGTATAATTTAAGTGTATAATTACACATATGAGATCCTAATAGGATTTAATTAAATATTTGAATTAGGTTCTCCGATCATAGATTTACTTGGAAGCGAGAGACCCGGTGAGGTCAAGCGCAGTCGAGGTGAGTGGATTTTACGATATTATATAAAACCACATCGCTAGTGGTCCAGTAAATCATTGTTTAGCTCATGTAATTAATTATGTGAATTAATGATTTTATAGTCGTTTGAGCTATTGTGATAGTATGTGGCATTCGATTTTCTAATGTTTTGATACAAATTTTTTGTTATGTGATTTTCATGGATTCATATATTTTGATGTTATTTTATTGATACGAATTTTCTAGATGTGTTAGCATGTGATATTAATTGGATCCTATATGGAAATTGATATATGCAAATAAGAATTAATTTAATACCATGATACATCATGCATATACATTAGCGCATGCATAGTGACTCATGTTAAAGCGAGATGATGACTCTTAGTGATAGATATGATGGTCAACGGTAGTGTGAGGCCTCATAATGTCGAGTTACAACTCGTGTGAGTTAGGTGATCCCTACATGTAGGATGAGATATCTTATGATAGTGTGAGGCCTTTAAAGTGTCGAGTTACGACTCGTGTGGGTGAGAGGACCCTTACATGACATATGAGTCGACTCAGATGACGAGAGGCCTTCATAACATCGAGCAACGTCTTGCGTGGGTGAAGTGTCCCTCTCGTGGAGGAGTGAGGTCCTCATAGCGACAAGCGGCGGCGCACGTAAGTGAGGTGTCCCTCGTGAGGAGTGAGGCCCCTGTAGTGAAGAGCGACGACTAACGTGGGTTGGGTGATCCTCGCGTATGATGATGATGATGTACTCACATATAGCGAGAAAGTGTCATAAGACATAGATATAGCCCATCGCATGACATGTTTCACTTTGCATATTAGATTGCAAAGTACTTTTTTTTATAAAAGAACTCTATATGATATTAGCTTGTGTTTGAATTTCGAGATGTGATTTCTGTTCGAATTTATTTTTTTATTTTGATAGTTTGTGAAATATTATTTCTCACTGAGCTTTTCATGATCATCTCTTTATAGGAAAAATAAATTAAAATGTGTATGAGAGATCGAAGAGTACGAGTAATATGCTCTTTTCCCCTTTCTAGTCTTTTACATAGATTTTTCATATTCTTTTGAGAACCTTAGCGCCTATATTTTTATCGTGTTTGTGATGGAGGATTGTACTTGGGGCATCTAGCCATTTTACTTTTATTATATTTTAATTAGATTTTAATATATGATTCATGTTTGACCCATTCTATATATGTACTTAACGCAAAGACATGTTTTTTAAAAAGATCATGTTAAATTTTTTAACAAATTCTAGTATTAAAATTTTTATACTATCATATTATTAAGTTTGAATTTGAAATAACGAATTGTCGAAATAACCCTTGTCGCGTTCCGTCGTCGAGTTCAAGACGTGACACAAAGAGTTACTATAGAGTCAAAATATATATTGATATAGTAGTATTTTTAAGAGGACATTCTACCACGTGATGTGATGTGCTTTTGGAGGTATTACAATTAAAAAAATTAAACGTTGATGATGAGGATAAAGTTTAGACTTTTAGAATTTTAGATTTTTCTTAATACCCTAATGTGTGCCATTAGTTATTTTTATATGCATCGAATTATTATCATTTATGAATAAGGTCGAAACTTTTGTTTTTCTATTAATTAACATGATATCTAGAAAACAATTAGAACCAATAAAATTTAAAGTTTTCATAAGAATTCATAATGATGTTTGAGTTCCGTTTTAAGCTTTAAATCATTTTGATGTTCAAAATCAAGTTGTGTTGTCTGATATGGAGGGATACAAAGAAATCGTGCAGGGGCAACGAGAGAGAAGAATCCGCAGTGCATTATATATCTTAATATTATCTTCTCCATGTGCTATAAGCTGAGACGAAGCTTCGGACCGGTTTCTCGCGTGAGTCCAGTCGTTTTACGGGGAATCCAATCACTTTGTCCACTCCTAACTGCAAGCATCTACTCAGTGCAGTCTCTTAATTATCTCATCATCAACCCATCCAAACCTTATCATGCACACATTATTATTCCCTACTCCAACATTTTCTCCTTCAATAAATCGTATATATATATATATACTAAGCTTAGGAATCAATCTACTCGAAGAAAAAATAATAATAACAACAACAACAACAACAACATAATTTATTCTATTTAAAAAAATACCAATAAAGAAAAGATCACTCTAAAAAATAAAGAAAAAAGAAGAAGAAAAGAGTGCCACATGGAACATGAAACCTCACATTTCACATACTACCGCACGGTGTGTATCCTTCCTACCGCATCACAAACGCAAAACACCACAAAGCCCAAACGGATACGTGACATGTAACTTATATAACGGACCAAAAAGAGATGGATGGCTCAACTCCACGTTTTAGTTCGACGGGAGCTGTGTCTCCTGCAGCAAGAGGACAACGCGAGGACGATCCGCACCCCGCATGCAGAGGCACAGGCACAGAGCAGTGCTACGTGAGATACTGAGATTTCCCCTCTCTCTCTCTCTCTCTCTCTCTCTCTCTCTCTCCCTCTCTCTCTCTCTCTCTCTCTCTCTCTCTCTCTCTCTCTCTCATCTTACCAAACTCGTTATCAAACACTCCAAGCAACTTATCAAATCTCAACTCTTGTCTCCATTTCAGGCTCCCAAAAGAGATAGCTGCCTCATAGTCATAGACTACTATTTTTTGGCTAGTTTTAAGCTTCCTTCTCTTTTTTGTTGGCTGTTGGAACAACTGCTAAAGCTTTGAGCCAAGTAATGGCTTTTGTGCTGCCCAGCAAGTTCAAGGCCTTCATAAACACAACGTTCCTACTGCTGCTGTGTTTCTTCTTCACAACCCACATCAGGTCTCCTTCGCCCTCCTTCCACCTCAATACCTTAAAGGGCACAAGAGGCGGAGACGGCTGCGTTGCCCTGCAGTTGCTCGAGGGCCACCATGCCAAGTGCCTCTACCTCAAGGATCACGTCCCTTGCGTCTCCCAGGGCTACGTCAACTACCTGCACATATTCTACTGCGTCTGCGAGCGCTACTCCCAGTTGGGTTACGCCCTGTTAGCCCTCTGGCTCCTGGTGCTGTTCTACCTCTTGGGGAACACGGCTTCCCAGTATTTCTGCACCTCCGTCGAGAGCCTGTCGAGAGAGCTGAAGCTATCGCCGACCATAGCCGGGGTCACGCTGCTGTCGCTGGGCAACGGCTCGCCGGACGTCTTCGCCAGCATCGTATCGTTCCGGTCGGGCTCGGGCGAGGTCGGCATAAGCAGCGTGCTGGGGGGCGCCTTCTTCGTGTCGTGCGTCGTCGTCGGCATCATCAACGTCTGCGGCTCGTCGACCCCCGGCTCGCGGACCTCGCCGCGCATCGACCGGTCGTGCTTCGTGCGCGACGTCTGCTTCTTCGTGATCGTGCTGTCCTCCCTCCTCGCCATCCTCCTCGTTGGCCGGATCAACGTATTCGGAGCCGTGGCCTTCGCCTCCCTCTACTTCATCTACGTGTCCATCGTCTCGGTCGCGCACTTCTTTCGCGAGACTAAGTACGAGGCTGTCGACCTCGTCGTGCCTATACTCGACCACGAGGAGCTCAACGAGCCCGTCTCGGACGCCAAATTAGAGACCACTGCCCCACAGATCATTAGCGGCCAAGCAACGCAGGATGGACAGCAAACAATGTACTACAGAATCAAGGGTACCACGTCTTACTACATCGGTTGGCTCCTTTATCTCATCGACATGCCGCTATATCTACCACGGAGGCTGACGATTCCGGACGTGTGCGAAGAGAGGTGGTGCAGGTCATTCGCGGTGGCCTCGGCCACACTTGCACCAGTTCTGGTCGCCACACTGTGGAACTCCAAGAGGTCAGGGATGGGCACCAAGGAAGGGCTGACCATATACCTCTACGGGGGTCTGGTAGGGCTGGTGCTGGGGCTCATTGCACTCCACACCACGAAGAAGACCAACCCGCCGAGGAAGACCTTGTTTCCATGGCTGGCCGGAGGATTTCTGATGAGCATGCTATGGACATACATCATCGCCGAGGAGCTGGTGGGACTGTTGGTGTCCTTGGGGTACATCTTCGGCATAAACCCTTCAATTCTTGGGCTGACAGTTCTCGCATGGGGGAACTCAATAGGGGACCTCATAGCAAATGTGGCCATGGCCATGAACGGGGGACAGGATGGTGCACAGATCGCCATCTCAGGCTGTTACGCCGGCCCCATCTTCAACACGTTGGCCGGGCTGGGGCTGTCGCTGGTCGTCTCGACCTGGGCAGCGCACCCCAACCCTTTCGTGATCCCTGTAGGGCCTGCGGTGTTTGAGATCTTAGGGTTCATGATTGGTGGTCTTCTGTGGGCACTGGTGATACTGCCCAGGAAGGACATGAGGCTTGACAGGGTGCTAGGCATTGGGCTGTTGGCGATCTACCTGTGCTTCCTCTCACTCAGATTGTCTCAGAGTCTAGGGTTTGTACAAATGTGATCTTGAGTGAGAGTGAGTGAGAGAGAGAGAGAGAGAGAGAGAGAGAGAGAGAGAGGCGTACTTCTTTTCATTTCTCCCTAGTCTTTGTTTTTGTCCATGCATCATTGAGTGATCTTGGAGGTTAATTATATCCACTGGAGAAGGATGATGTTAACCCACTCTATTTGACATATAAATACTTCATGTCGATCACCATCTATTTTTTGCACCTCAAAGATGCCTTTGGTATATCATCTTCTTGCTGTAAGCATAAATTGATATGGACTTTTTTTTTTATTTCTATAATTTCTAGTTGGAAGATATGCTCATAAGATATAGTATATAAAAGTAACCGTAACATTTTGGAGTCTTGAGTGGTGGAAGATGTTGTTAGGAGAGAGGATATTTTTTAGTTCAAAATCGTCATCGTCGAAATAAAAGTACATAAAATGATAAAAAGCAAAAATGATAATGTTATTGATGAAATCGAATGTGAAACCCCCTTATTTAACTTTTTTTATGAGATTCATTTTATAGCTAGAAATTCAATCAAGCTGAGGTTTTTGGTGCAACTTCTATGACATTCATGCAACATGCATCACAGAGTTTATTTATATGTTTTGATTCACTTTCAGGAAAACAAAAAGTTAGTCTCAACTTGTAACGTCAGTTAATAGGATCTTTATATTTATATTTTTAACATTTTGTCACATAACTTTGGTCTAATCTAAGAGAAATAAATTAATTTAGTACGAGCGTCGAAATTTAAAACTCAAAATATTTGACTCTGATATTATGTTAACTAAATGTATTACTAATACTCCTAAGATAAAAAAATAGCATCGTTTTTATATTACTAACATTCGTAAATATGGCATGTTTGCATGACTAGTTTGATTTGCCCGTGAATTAATGTTGGCCCAAATGATTATATGTTCAAATGATGTATACGTGACATTCCAATCATCCATCAGTATTTATTGTACCCATCATCTAACTTGTTGATCAGAAGAATTTGTCTTAGCCAAATTAATATGATCTTCCTCCCGATAATTTTCGATAAGTTGTTAGAAAAAACCAAGAACTTTTTAAAACACCTCTCCACAAGACCAAGATATCTAATACCCTAATCCGGTCGTCTACGAACATATAAATATAAAGATTTGAATTTAATTTATTAAGATTTTTGACATCTAATTTAACTTGGTATTAAAATAAAAAACCATGAGTTTAAACCTCCGCGTAGCTCTACTTAAAAAATAATTCTTTTTCTAGTGGTCCATATTGTATTTAAAATTATTTGTAGCATATCCAATAAATTTTACCTTAGAATTATTTATACATATCTAGTTTAACTCTCTAGTTAAATTTTACTTTACCATGAAAAGAGTTTATTCTTTCGCACAGTCTATGGAGTTTGGAGGTGTCGACGTGCAACGGTACAACACAAATTAATTGAGCACAGATGTTAACTAGGGCATCATCTTATAATGCAGCTAAACAGTTGTTTTGACTGGAACTTGCCCGAGACTGAAACTAGATCACATATGTACGTACGGATTTCGTTGCTGATCAATCTGTCATGCCAAACATTGCCATAAATGTTTGGCTAAAAGGCTCGCAGAGATCTGTGCATTGAACATGTAAGACAAATTTGCAAATTGCTAGATGTTGCCAAGCATTGCATTCAGAAAAAAGGTAGACGGAGCAGCAGGGTGCTTACAATTCCGTGTTCATGACCAGTGGAATGGACTTTATATATGCACATGCAGAGAGAGAGAGAGAGAGAGAGAGAGAGAGAGAGAGAGAGAG
>LTAE01003965.1:0-20057 GCA_001647135.1 Pontederia paniculata | reverse complement strand
TATATATATATATAATCCAAAAAAAAAACTTTGTAATATTCAAATCCTACAAATATTCATGAATTTATACCTTATATATGTCGTTAGTGGTGAGTCAGAAGGATATAAACATAGCATTGCTTATATATGATATTGGCAATGCTATATCGAGGACAGAAATTTTTAATTGGTGCATCATATCATGCATGGTAATTTTTAAATATTCTTTCAAAATGTGTGTCAAGAAAAATTTTAGAAGAATGAATAATAAAAAAATAATACTGATAAATTACATGGTATGGGCATGCCATTGATTTTAGAGCCAGGACCGTTGTGGAGGTAAATTACAAAAAACATATTGACTGATCTGCACCCCCGTCAGTGATCAGCCAGTCACCAGACAGACTCACAAGCAGTTTGCAGTTTGCAGTTGTGCAATTGTTAGTAATTTTCACTATTGGTGGCTACTTAATACAAGTAGTCAAAAAGTTTTAGAGTATGTTTGGCTAAGCTTATAAGTTTAGAAAATATCCATGTTTGATAACTAAAAAATATACTTATAAGTTGTTAGGTAACTACTTATAAGTTGGAAAAAATAAGCAGGGGGGATAACTTTAAGGATATATTAATCAATATTTATTTTAATAAACATTACAACTACTTATTGATATTATCAGCATTTTTTATCCAAACATGTAACTATTTATATTTTAAAATAAGTATCAACACTTAAAATGCTTATCAGCATTAGTGCTTATCAACTATTTTTTATCAGCTAAACCAAACGGGCCCTTAAACTTGGTTAACCTACTTTTTCCTTTATTACTATATCATTGTTGCTCGCTAAATAGGCAACAAAATAAAGAGGATTTTTTTTCAACCAAAAAATAAAAAGTATATAAAGTGCTCTATTCAACTATTATAAATTATAAATTTAGGAATCCAACAGTATTTCGAAAAATTGATCACCCAAATTTTGTTTAGTCAAGAATAACTTTGTTGTGCATTATTTTAAGCTCACAAATAATTTTAAGGACATATAAAAATATTTAATTGTATTATTTGTTAAAGCGTAATTTTATCATTAAATTTATCCGGTATATAATCATCTCTAGTTACTGTTCCTCATCTATCATATTGGCCAAATGGCCATAGCCCCTTTGGCTGATTCTGGATTGTGGAATATTCAGCCTTTGGCATTTGAAGCAACAGACGACGAATTTAGATGTTTAAACTAAGAAGTTCATAAAGATCCTTTGGTAGTCTTCTTTTCTTATGCTAATTTTCGGATAATCAAGTTGTGTAATACCCGAATCTGATAACCCGCAACCCGGATCTAATAAGGGGTAGAGAGCGCTATCAATAAAGCTAGGGGTGGAGCCACATATTTTCATTCAGAAATTTTGTGGCTGACCCTAGGTAAGAGAATTCTTCCCCTCTCCCAATGTTTATTCATTTTTCTTCTTCTTTCTCTCATCCCCTGAATTATGTTCGGCCTAGGAGAGGAAAGATCTTCCATCTCTGCAAGAGAAACGTCGAAAAGGACGTCCACAAAAGATTAGAACAAATCCCGACGAACCCGAAGGTATGTTCCTTGGCGGATTCCTTGTACATGAGATGTTGTGATGAACCTTGCATGTTTTTCTGGATCTTCCCCTAGTTCCTGTTTAGATATCTATATTGTATTGTATAATCCGCATGGGGGAGATGATATTTCACGAAATGGACCGTGTCAATCTGACACAGGCCGCGTCGGTTATACGCGCGGTCGAATCTGGGCAGCGAACGCGGTTGGTCGGCGCGGTGCGCAGCCGAGTACACGCCAGGCGCTAAGCGCGCCTGGCAGCGTAGAACTCACGAACGAGCGCGCCAGGCGTTGTGCACATCTGGCGGCGTTGCTTGTGACCTAGCGCTTGGCGTTGTGTGCGCTTGGCAGCGCGGTGCACGTCCAAAGTAATGAACACGCCTGGCAGGACACGTCAGACGACAGGAACGTGGCAGGCGAACACGGCCCGCGGCGGACAATGCGGTGTGCGCAGGACAATGACTGGTGACGCGATCTAAGATGACACGGTGACGCCTTGTGCACGACGAACGACATGACACATGGCGGAACACGACGAGTGCACATCGGAGCGCGACAGGCGAAGCACGGATAATGGTGCAGGACATGACCGATGACGCACGAGCGACGCGGCACAGAAGACGCAAGGCGGACGCAGAGCGTGTCGGGCGGACGTGGAGTGCAAACGGTGACACGAAGAGCGGTGAGGCGAACGCATGCGCAGCGGCGGCAAAAAACCCTAGACACCATACAACCCGCGTCATCCTGATGCAACCCCTGTTGTCCCTATGGGACACAAAGCATTTTCTGATCATACGACCCGCGTCCTAAAATCAGTAGACAGAAACTCAAATCTTTTATTTAAATCTAGAGGAAACCTAAGGACCTTGTTGAGGTAAGGGTGCAAGAATAATAACACAAATATGACGCCGACTATTGTTTAGGAGCCGCTAGAGTTAATGAGATAGGGCAGGTAGTGTAGCTGCTACCTGGTTCCTGTTGTTCAGTTTGCTCTTGATGTTCAACGAAGAGGATTCACGTGCATCCTCCCTTTCTAGGCCATTGGTCTTGGTTAGTGCACCTACAACTGGCAGTCGGCGTACATGGAAGACTCATGAGCAATTAATTAAATTACCCCAAAGTCATGTGAACACATTAATGGGATAAGACCTAAGATTGCTACTGTGATTCATATTAAAGTACTTACACTAATACAGAGATCTTGTATTTTCTTATGTCTTGATGTTGTTCCAAGGCAGAGGTGTAATCCTGATGTTGTTTCAGGATATTTACTTTATATATGTTCTGATATTATTTTAGGACATAAGATACAATCCTGATTTTGTTCCAGGATATTGTTATTTCTCTGATGTTGTTCCAGGGTAGATTTATTCCTGATGCTATCCCAGGACAAGGATGAGTTTACCTGATGTTGTTCTAGGGTAGATGGTAAGTATGAACCTCTGATGTTGTTCTAGGAGAGTAGAACCATACCTTTATACTTGGTAGGCTTAGATTATATTATTTTACCAATGATCATTATTATAGTACACAAGTCTGATTTAATACCATCTTGATATCCTTATTCATGCTAATGGTTATTACTTGTCTTACGTACTTGTTGTCTTACATACTAACTGTTTTATGCTCATGGGATATCGTTTCTCTTGTGTTGAATCCCACAAGTAACTAGGTTGTGGCGGATCCTTTATGTTGGTTGTGTGTGTGATGGCTAACGCGCATGGTGGATATTATCTGCACATGGATGGGTCTTTGAGTCTCTTTTATCATTAGGTCTCTATATTTTGAATTTATTGAATTGTATGACTATTAACCAAGATATTACACTCCTTGTTGTTGAGAGACATGTAGACTCCTTATCTGTTTATCTTTCGCATTTCATCTATTGGACCTTTTAGTCATATTTGGTTATCCTAGTCTTGTTTCAATGCCCATATTTATTCCGTAACTTTTTATTGACTAGTCAAAGGGTCAAAGCATAAGTCAAAGAGTAGCGTCCCTAGGTCCACATCTTTGCCACGTGGCGGTGCGTGGGTTTGGGGGCATTACAGTTAGGTATCATAGCCTAAAGTTGGGACTCTCTTGACATCCCCAATGTGGTTAGAGTGTCCATGTGCAAACACCACGAGCAGTTGCAGCACCACCCAGGGTATGGAGAAAGTAAGGTTGTAACCTTTTATATTGATTTAAATTAATGGCACTATTATTCTATGTCGGAACAGGAAATGGTTTCCAAACGCATGGCTACCCGCGCTTCCCAGCTCCAGGGTGATGCTCAGGGTGAGGCTCAGCAGGAGGCTGAGAGTAGCCGAGTGCTAGTAAAGCAGAAAGAGAAAGTCTCTGACAAGAAAGACACTGTTGAGTGGTTCCTGAAGTTCCAGCCTCTGATGAATGATGCAAAAGATGACTGCGATGAAGTTGAGCGATGGCTAGACTCCATGGAGGAGACTTTCCCTTTGATGGAGTGTGTTGGCAGCAAGAAAGTGTTGTATGTCACCCATCGCCTGGTGAAGGACGCCAAAGATTGGTGGAAGACCACCAAGCTCACTTTGTTTCCTGATGAAAACAAGGTGGACTGGGCGGACTTTAAGGAGGTCTTCGAGGAGCAATACATTCCTGAATTCCAATGCACCCTAAAGGAACATGAGGTTCAAGAACTTCGGCAGGGAGAGATGACTGTGGCACAGTACCAGACTAAGTTCATCTAGCTGCAGAAGTATCATACCACGACACAGACCCAAAAGGACAGAGCAAAATGCTTCATCAATGGATTGCACTCCAATTTGGGGACAAAGACTCTTGGTTCGAAATGCACGACCTTCAAGGAGGCTATGAAGATGGCTAAGATCTTCGAGCAAGATGAGATGGATAATTGCAGAGAAAGGATGGGGAAGATTTCAGCACAACATACCCCCATTAGACAAATTCCATCGCAGCGGTCCCAGGCCAGCGGTTTGCGCAGAATAAGCCCAAGTGGGAATGTCGTTATGTGCATGAGTATAAGTACTAATGAATGCATGCTTGTAAATTAGAGATGACCTGCATGTGAGAGCCCAAAAGCAATGATAAACATGATAATAGGTACAACAATCGAGCAAGGTCCTACTATAATCGTAATGGGTCACCACGACAGGAGCAACAACAACAGCCACCATGGGACCAGCAACAGCAGCCACCACGAGACCAACAGACACAACAACCACCTCAGGGTGTGAATTTCTGTAACCTCTGTAGGCGGCATCACACGAGAGACTGTAGGAGGAGGACCGAAGCGTGCATCCACTGCGGAAAATTCGGGCATTTCGTCAGGAACTGTCCAAATAGGAGGGATGATGCTCCACACAATCGGGGTCTCGGGGGAAACAATGGCCCTACTCAAGGACGTGTCTATAATTTGGAATCCGAAGCTGCTCCGAGTGACAATCATGTCATTAGAGGTACTCTACCCATCGCTGGTTTATCTGTTACTATATTATTTGACTCTAGTGCCACCCACTCTTTCATCTCTAATGATTGTGCCCTTATACTGAATATGACTTTACATGATATGAGGGGCACCCTGGATGTACACACCCCGATGGGCACTCTTCGGGCCACCAAGTACATCCCTGACATACCCATCACGGTGGAGGGAAGAGATCTTTCTGCAGATTTAATTGTCATACCCATGACGGGGTATGATGTCATACTGGGCATGGACTGATTGTCGTACCACGATGCGTTAGTACTCTACAAGCATAAGAAGGTTGTCATCAGAGGCCAAGGAGGCTCACCTGTCACGATAAGGGGCATCCACTCATATGACAACAAGGTGATCGTGTCGGCCATGCAAGCTCACAAGCTGTTGCGAAAGGGTTGCAGAGGATATCTGGGCAGCGTGGTCAGCACTGAAGCTCCAGTTAGAGACCTTCAGGAGATCAACATGGTCCAGGAGTTCCCAAATGTGTTTCCGGATGACATCTCCGGATTACCACCAAAGAGGAATATCGAGTTTCAGATTGAACTAGTTCCCGGTATCGGTCCAATCTCCAAAGCGTCGTACCGGATGACCCCAACGGAAATGCAAGAGCTGAAGAAGCAAATCTAGGAGCTTTTAGACAAGGGGTTTATCAGATCCAGCGTGTCAACATGGGGCACACCCATATTATTCGTGAAAAATAAGGATGGCTCCATGAGGTTGTGCATCGATTACATGATGCTTAACAAGGTCATGGTGGAGAATAAATACCCACTACCGTGGATCGATGACTTGTTCGACCAATTGTCTAAGGCGGTTGTCGACTGGGTATCACCAACTCAGGAATGTTGAAGAAAGACTGCCTTCAAATCTCCATACGGGCACTACGAGTTCTTAGTGATGTCATTCGAGTTGACAAATGCACCAGCGGCCTTCATGGACATGATGAATCGGATATTCAAACCGCAGTTAGATCATTTTGTCATAGTCTTTGTCGACGACATTTTGATCTACTCATCGAGCCTAGAGGAGCACCGAGAGCACCTGCGGATAGTACTAGAGACTTTGCGGTAGCATAAACTATACGCAAAGTTCTCTAAGTGTGATTTCTGGATGGAGGAGATCATGTTCCTCGGCCACATTGTATCAAAGAAGGGCATCGCAGTGGACGCTGCCAAGGTAGAGGTAGTGGCAAATTGGAAGCAACCGCAGAACGTTACTGAGATTCCTAGCTTTTTGGGCATGGTCGGCTACTACAGGCGTTTCATCAGGGACTTCTTGAAGATCGCATCGCCCCTGACGAACATGACCAAAAAGGGAGTAAAATTTGTATGGTCGGAGAAATGCGAGTAGAGCTTCCAAGAGTTGAAGCATCGGCTGACAATGACACCCATACTCACCGTCCCTCCAGAAAGTGGTGGATATGTGATTTACAATGACGCATGTAAGACGAGACTCGTATGTATATTAATGTAGCATGGGAAGGTAGTAGCATACGCTTTGAGGCAATTGAAAAAGCACGAAGTGAACTACCCGACACACGATCTGGAGCTGGCGGCGGTGGTCTTCGCTTTGAAGATATGGAGGCACTATCTCTATGGTGAGACCTTCGAGGTTTTCACTGATCACAAGAGCCTCAAATATATTTTCCCTCAACGTGATCTCAACATGCGACAACGAAGATGGATCGAGTTCATGAAGGACTACGAATTCACCATCAGCTACCATCCAGTCAAAGCTAACACAATTGTTGATGCCCTGAGCAGGAAATGGGAGGTATCTCTTTCTTGTTTACGTGTGCACAGGTGGAACCAATTGGAAAGCATTATTCAGTGGGGACCAAAGTTATGCAGTGTTGATGACGCATAGGGTGCAGCTGGATCTGGTGACCAGGATCATCCAGGCACAAATTGAGGATACTGAGCACGAGCACTTGCTTAAGAGATGTCAACAAGAGCCGACAGACTTTGTGGGATCACCAGATGGTGAGATCCAATATAGAGATCGCCTGTGAGTCCCTAAGAATGAGGCATTACGAAAGAAGATACTGAAAGTACGCCACAAGTCATAGTTCGCAATCCACCCTAGGAGCACTAAAATGTATAAAGACCTACATCGCAGCTTCTGGTGGAACAACATGAAGTGAGAAGTCACAGAATATGTGTCCAGATGCATAGTCTGCCAACAAGTGAAGATCAAACACAAGAAGTCGTACGGGCAGCTGAAGTCTCTGCTAATTCCAGAGTGGAAATGGGAAAATATAGCTATGAATTTCGTTACTAGCCTCCCCCGCACTAGGAAGGGTCACGACACGATTTGGGTGATATTCGATCATCTGAAAATCAGCCCACTTCCTCTCAATAAAGTGGAAGTAGTCAGAGGAGAGTCTCATGGAGTTGTACACCAGGGAGATTATTAGTCTACATGGAGTTCCTATCTCCATAGTATCTGATAGAGACCATCAGTTTATAGCTCAATTTTGGAGGAGCTTTCAGAGTGCATTTGGTACGAGGTTGAACTACAGCATTGCTTTTCACCCGCAGACCGACAACCAATTAGAGAGGATCATCCAGACTTTGGAGGATATGCTTCGGGCGTGTGCACTAGACTGGCATGGCAGCTGGGATACTCATTTGCCCCTTATTGAGTTCGCATATAACAACAGCTATCACTCCAGTATCGGCATAGCTCCATTTGAGGCACTGTATAGGAGACCTTGTCGTTCACTGACATGTTGGAGTGAAGTTGGCGAGCGGAAGCTGATGGGCCCAGAAATCATCCAACAATACGCTGACAAGGTGGACTTGATCAAGGAAAGGGTGAAGGCAGCACAGAGTCGTCAAAAGACTTATGCAGACAAAGAGAGGCGCGAGAAGATATTTCAAGTTGGAGATAAGATGATGTTGAATGTTTCTCCCACCAAAGGTGTCATGAGATTTAGTAAATGGGGAAAACTGAGTCCCAGATATGTGGGTCCCTTTGATATACTCGAATTGGTGGGCGAAAGAGCATGTAGACTTGCACTTCCACGACATATGGGCGTGTACATAACGTCTTTCATGTGGCTATGCTCCAAAAATATCTTCATGATGATGCTAATGTGATCAGAATAGAAGAACCAAACCTCAAGGAAGATCTAACATACGAAGAGCAACCGGTGGAAATCCTTGAGTGTCGGATGCATCACAGAATAACAAGGACGTTTCACTAGTAAAGGTGGCGTGGGGTCATCACCAGGATAATGAGGCCACTTGGGAGCTGGAATCGGAGATGCGCAAAGAGTTTCCGCATCTATTTGGTAAGCCTCTATCTTATTCCTAAATTCGAGAAGGAATTCTTATTCTAAGGGGTTTATAATGTAATACCCGGATCTGATAACACGCAAATCGGATCCAATAAGGGTAGAGAGCACTATAAATAAAGCCTAGAGGTGGAGCCACAAATTTTCATTCAGAAATTTTGTGGCCGACCCTTGCTAAGAGAATTCTTACCCTCTCTCAATGTTTATTCTTTTTTTCTTTTTCTTTCTCTCATCCCCTAAATTATGTTCGGCCTAGGAGAGGAAGATCTTCCATCCCGGCAAGAGAAACACCGGAGAGGATGTCCACGAAAGATTAGAACAAACTCCGACGAACCCGAAGGTATGTTCCCTGGCGGATTCCTTGTACATAAGATGTTGTGATGAACCTTGCATGTTTTTCTGGATCTTCCCCTTATTCCTATTTAAAGATCTATATTGTATTGTATAATCCGCATGGGGGAGTTGATCTCTCACAAAACGGACTGTGTCGATCCGACACAGGCCTCATCAGTTAGACGTGCGGTCGGATCTGGGTGGCAAACACGGTTGGTCGGCATGGTGCGCATCCGAGCACGCGCCAGGCGCTAAGCACGCCTGGCGGCATAGAACTCGCGAACCAGCGCGCCAAGCATTGTGCACGTCTGGCGGCGCTGCTTGTGACCTAGCGCACTTGGTGGCGCGAGTGTGCGTCCAAAGGAATGAACACGCCTGGTAGGACACATTAGACGGCAGGAACACGACACGCGAACATAGCTCACAGCAAACAATGCGGTGCACACAGGACAACGAATGGCGACGCAATCTGAGAGGACACGGCGGCACCCTATGCGTGACGAACGACATGACACATGGCGGAACATAGCGAGTGCACACCGGAGCACGGCAGGCAAAGCACGGATGATGGCATAGGACACGACAGATGACGCACGAGTGACGCGGCACAAAAGGCACAAGGTGGACCACTACAAGAAAATTCATAATTTGCGACGGCACTTCCTTGCAAACACACCCGTTGTAAATTTTTTGCGATGGAAGTGTTACACTATATGGTGACATTTCCGTTGCAAAAAAATTGTGACGAGCAATTTTGCGACCGATATGCGACGAAGGAGCCGTTGCAAATTGTGAATTTTCTTGTAGTGGACGCAGAGCGTGCCAGGCGAACGTGGAGTGCGTACAGCGGTGCGGAGCACAGTGAGGCGAATGCATGCGCAGCAGCGGCGAAAAACCCTACATACCACACGGTCTGCATCATCCTGACGCGGCCTGTGTTGTCCCTATGGGACATGGACCATTTTCTGATCATACGGACCGCCTCCTAAACCTAGTAGACAGAAACTCAAATCTTTGATTTAAATCTAGAGAAAACCTAAGGACCTTGTCGAGGTAAGGGTGCAAGACTAATAATACAAATAGGACGCCGACTATTGTTTAGGAGCCGCCAGAGTTAATGAGATAGGGCGGGTAGCGTGGCTGCTACATGGTTCCTATTGTTCAGCCTGCTTCCGTTGTTTAACGAAGATGATTCACGTGTATCCTCCCCTTTTAGGGCATTGCCCGTGGTTAGTGCACCATCCACTGGCAGTTGGTGTACTTGGAAGACTCATGAACAATTAATTAAATTACCCAAAGTCATGTGAACACATTAATGTGATAAGACCTAAGATTGCTAAAGTGATTCATATTAAAGTACTTACACTAATACAAGGATCTTGTATTTTCTTATGTCTTGATGTTGTTCCAGGGCAGAGGTGTAATCATGATGCTGTTCCAGGATATAATTTACTTTATCTATGTTATGATGTTGTTCCAGGACATGAGATACAATCATGATGTTGTTCCAAGATATTGTTATTTCTCTGATGTTGTTCCAAGGTAGATTTATTCCTGATGTTGTCCCAAAATAAGGATGATTTTACCTGATGTTGTTCTAGAGTAGATGGTAGGTATGAACCCCTGATGTTGTTCTAGGAGAGTAGAACCATACCTTTATACTTGGCATGTTTAGATTATATTGTTTTAACATTGATCATTATTATAGTACACAAGCCTGATTTAATACCATCTTGATATCCTTATTCATGCTAATGGTTATTACTTGTCATATGTACTTGTTGTCTTACATACTGAGCATTTTATGCTCATGGGATACTATTTCTCTTGTGTTGAATCCCATATGTAACTAAGTTGTGGTGGATCCTTTACGCTGGTGGTGTGTGTGATGGCCGACGCTCGTGGTGGATACTATCTGCACATGGATGAGCCTTTGAGTATCTTTTATCATTAGGTCTCTCTATTTTGAGTTTATTGAATTGTATGGCTATTAGCCATGATATTTTACTCCTTGTTGTTGAGAGATATGCAGACTCCTTATGTGTTCATCTTCTGCATTTCATCTACTGGACCTTTTAGTCATCTTTGGTTGTTCCAGTCTTGTTTCAATGCCTATATTTATTCCACAAATTTTTATTGACTAGTCAAAAGGTCAAAGCATAAGTCAAAGAGTAGTGTGGGTTTGGGGGGCGTTACAAGTTGTATGTAATTATTGATGTTCAAAAAATTAGAAATCTACAAGGTAGAAGAAGAGATTGTAGAACTATTGATGGAACAATTCCAACTACCTCATTTTTCATTATCGCATCTTCTATTATCACATCGGAGAAACGAAGAGAGCTTTTCTTTCGGCACCACTTTTCAGCAATATTCATGGAGAAGTGGGCAATAGAAATAATCTTATGGATCTACCGGAGAAAAAAAAAACAAGGATGAAAATAATATTAAAATGTGGAGTATAACGTATAAAAAGTAGCTTAAGAAAAAAGTGTCAAATGAACCAATGAGATTTAGGTGAAGTGGTAAGCAACTTCTTACCGTTTAAATAAATTTTGAGTTTGATTTTTGTGTATACAAAAAATTTTGTCGAAAGTCTCACTCGTCATAATTAAACATGCAAATCAATACGACACCAAATTAATCGAGCTCGATGATAGACCGATATTTTAACTCGTGATCGATGCACATAACTATTACGTCACTAGATTGAATGATCATTGTTGTTGCTTCAAAAATACTTAGATGATAATCAAAAAAAGTGATCTAAAGGAGGGTGCACATGGATGCAAGTACACCCACTAAAATTTTATATAAGTAGCATATATGGGTATCATATTCACATCTTGCATTTTTCTTTTCTTCTTTTTCTATTTTAAGTTATAGATATTTATTATGCAGTTACATATTTTGATGACTTAGAAAACAATATTCATAAATCTCAATGTTGAAAAAGTATTCATAGGTACATTTATTTTTTCCAAACTAAGATAACATACTGAAATTAAATGATAAAATATAATATTATATTTTAAATTCCATTCTAATTTTCTATTCGCCTCATATCAAACTTTGTTATATACTAAGTTTTAATACAATTGCTTCACATTCCTTTTTAAGTATAGATAAAAATAAAATTAACAAATGAATTATTATTTATTTTTAATATAAAACACTTATATATATAATTGTTATGTTATTTAGTTATAATGATATTATAAGTGATTAATGAATATGTGACACTCATTTTGGGGTGAAATCATGTGAGCAATCATTTTCTGCTTTTCTACCGGAATCTTTAACTAGTATAAACTTAATTTTGAGGTAACTAATAATGCTTGTGAAATAATGTTGCAAAGCACATGCACATCAAAGACCTTTAATAAGATTCGATCAATGATTTTTTTCTATTGCAAACATGATTCTCAATTATCATGAAGGATCTCTTAACTAGTGAAAAACTCAGAGAAGAGGAAGAAAATAAGAAAATAATTTATTTCACACGGCCTCACACAAAATTGTGCATATTCATCCATGTAGTTAAAATGTGCCCAACTAAAGATAACTATTGGCTCCGCCATTGAAAGTGACAATAGAATCCAAGAATGTTGAGTGAAGATGAAGGTATAGCATGCCCATAAATGGGTTCATCCAGAGGAGTTTGTGGAGAAGGTAATCGTATAGAGGGATTTGTGGACTATGTCTTGGATGCGGATGTGGGAGTGGCATAGGTCATGAACAAAAGGGGAAATTAATTTAGAATATTAATAATAGAGTTAAGGGAAATTAGTACTTAATAAATAATAAAACTATATTTTGAAAGTATTTGTTAATTTGAATGATGTGGCATGTGGCACATCGGCACTGCTTACCAGATTTATTTAACTAATGGGTGAGTCAATGCAAATTTTATAAAAAAAAATGATATCTAATCATAAAATTAAAATTATTTTTTTTATTGACAATGTGAACTATCATTTTTATTTTTGCATTTTTGTGCTTCCATGTGTGTTACTTTAGCAAAATGTTCACTCCTATAATGTAAAAAGGTTTCTATTAATGTGAAAAATGTATGATATTTTCGAGACAATAGAAAAATAAAGGCTACATTTTATTGGCTTCATTTTGTCATAGGAATTTATTATCTTTGTCTCAAAGATATATTGACTCAACTAATTCAAAATTTTGAGCAACAGTATTAGTTAACCAAATTAATTTGCTATGATTATTCTATGCTATAAAGACAAAGAATAGAAAACATGTGGTTGATACTCTCTCAAGGCGATATGCTTAAGAATATTTGATTTACATTTTTTGTACACATTTTTAATGTTGAGAATGAATTGAGGTATGGATATTCCTCTAATGATATGTTATAATGTGTCAAATGTCCAACATGAATGCTATCAAAATTCGCATGATGGAATATTTTTTTACTACTACATCATCTTTTATTCCTTTGTTTCTTAAGGAACTCCATGAAACAACAATTGAAGATCATTTGAGAGTTATAAAAACTTATAAGATTATGTGGAGATGGTTTTGGATACCATTAAGAAAAAAAGATTATAAATTTTATCACAATTGTTTGGTTTGCCAATAAATTAAATATTATATTGTCTCACCCTTGGATTTATTACAACATCTTTCCTATTTAAAATCATGTGTAATAAGATATTTTAATGGACTTTGTGACATCATTGTGGGTATTATGTGATTCTTGTGGTGATTGATAGATCATCCAAATATTATTATTTGGGTGCATTGCCTCCAAAAGATATCATGCTAAATTAGATAAGTTACAAATTATCATGAAAAGTTTAAGCACTTATAAGAGACTTATCTTTATATTTATATTTTTAATACCTTCCTTTACATGTGGGTGTGTTGTCAGTAACTTTGTTCTAACTCAACCAATGATATTCCAAGGTAAAAAAGCTCAAAAGTTGTGTGTGGGCCTGTTAGTCTTTTGGCATATGTGTAAAGATACAAAAGTCTAATATCTCAAATCTATTTTTCTCTCTTTCCTCACTTTTTTTTCAAATCAGGTGTTATATAAGCTTCTTCATGTGCCTTAGGAACTCTACAAGAAGAAAGACAAGATATCTTGGATGAATCGTTAGGAGGAAGAAAAGAAGCAAGGAGAGAATTTAAAATATAGGCAACATGAACCTCAGAAATAATTTAGGATATAATGTATGGCAAGTGGAGCCCATGGGTGCATTAGCACCTATAGAAAAATAAATAGTTTAGTGGGCATATTTATTTCACATCTTGTATATTGGTATTTTGGCGACCTCAATCAAAGTGTCCACAAAACAATAATTATTTTCTTTTTTCAAGTTAACTTCCATCCTAGATCCAAGCTTATAAACTGAGTCCACATTAAAATTAATTAGTTTATTTATTACAACAGAAAAAAGCACTCGTTTTTGTCAAAAGTTTCCTTTAAAGAGCAACTTTTTTACCTAAACTTTTTTATTTTATTTCAAATAGTTCCCTAGTTATTTCATATATTCCTAGAATCATTTTTTCATGTGAATTATCATTATTTTACATTAATTTATTTTTCCAAAAATTGGTTTGAGTTTTTTAATTTTAGGATAATTTTTATTTTTCTCCCTCGAACTATCGTGAAATTCCATATCTATCCCTTAATTATGAAATCTGGCAAAAGTAAGTTTAAACTTTTTTTGATTGATTTATTTTATCCAATCGTCTGATTTTTAATTTACTCATGTTATTTTGATTTATTAAATTACCAATTTACTCTCTCTCTCTCCTCTCCATGAGCTTCAGCGCGCACTGCTCGCCTGCATAAGAGAGGAGAGAGGGAAAGAGCGAAGAGAGAGAAAGAGAAATGAGAGAGAAGATAGAAGAGGAGTTAAATTGGTAATTAATAAATTATAATTTGAGTAAATTCAAAATCAGACGATTGGATAAAATTGGCTAATCGAAAAAAGTTTAAAGCTAATTTTGTCTGATTTTATAATTTAGGGTAGATCTAAAATTTCGCGATAGTTCATTGGAGAAAAATGACCTATAATTTTATTGTGATATTATTCATCTTTTCAAATTCAAGAGGTTAATCTTAATTTGGATGTCTCTTTTAGCAAATTTGATATGTTTAATATATTTCTTTTATTTTTCAATTTAGATTAAATGTGAACATAATTTTTTTACAACTAATTGTAGGGATAATGAAGTATTTCAAGAAAAGATCATCTTCCTCCATGAAATATACTTAATGAAGAAAAAAATATAACAAGAAATGGTCATTAAAATAATATAAATGAAAATCCATAATATTGAAAATGTAATCCAATTGATTTAAGAAGCTTTCTTCTACCAGGTCTTAGAGAAAGATGAAAATTTTTAAAGTATCATTCAAATGGTTAAGACAAAATTAAGATATCTTATTTACTTAGAGGCTCATTCCAACCTATAAAGCTTACTTACACTCAAACAAAAATTTGGAGGTAGATTGTTTTGATTTAATCCAAATTGATTTAAAAAATATTTCAAATGGTTAGAATATAATATTACAAAAGAGTAGTTTTTTTTCTTATGTTGTTATTTGTTTAAAATTGATATTAAAAGTCAAAATGGAGGTGATGCATTTACAATCAAAGGATTTAGAAAAAAACACAAAAAAAAGTAGATTTTATATTCATGTTCGAAGACTTAGTAGCGCTCATCATCAAGCTATCATTAAATGTGAGGATTTATTGAAACAAGATCAATATATTGAGTTGACTCTAAATAGATAATTAGATCAAGTAAAATATAAAAATATTTTTTACTTATATCGGTTGATTGTATAAAATATCTTTCATATCAATGATTATCTTTTTCATGATCATGAAAAATTTAAAAATTCAACAAATAAAGGGAACTTTTTGAAACTTCTACGGTTTCTTGCTAACCACAATGAAGATATAGAGTTGTGCTAAAAAATGCTTTTAGAAATAAAAAATGATTTTCATATGATATTTAGAAGGATCTTGTTGATTTAGCTGCAAAAGGAACAACCAAACCAGATGTTAGTAATTTCAAGGATGACATATTTAAAATTTTGGTTGATTAATCTTGTGATGTCTCTAAACAAAAAAGAATGGTAGTTCTTTTATGATTTGTAGATAAAAGGGACGGTTAAAAAATGATTTCTTTATTTTGTTCATCTAAATGATACTTATTCTTCATCTCTTAAGTAAGTAATTGATTTAATATTTTCTTAACACAAACTATATGTGTGTGTGATGGAGCAAATAATATGTCGAGCGAATTTAGTGATCTCAAAACTTTAATTTTATGAGAAAATGAGTTAGCATATTATGTTTATTGTTTTGTGCATCAAACTTCAATAAATATTAGTTGCTATTGCAAAGGCACATGTTGATATTGCATGTTTTTTTTAAATTGGATTAACATGCTTGTTAATTTGGTTGAAGCATTTAGTAAGCGCCAAGATAAGCTATGAGAAAATCGTGCTACAAAAATGGTTGAAGCTTTGAAAAGTGGTGAATGGCAGAGTGGTTGAGGATTTAATTAAGAAACTAATCTTTAAATATCATGTGATACAAGATGGGGATCAGAATTCAGACTTAGATAAGAGAAAAGAGGAAAGCCCATTTTCTTCTAAATCTTTTGTAGCCATTTGATTTTGTTTCACATCACAACTAATGTGAACTATATTAGGAATCATAAATATATTGTTATTAGATTTGCAAAGAAAAGATCAAGACATTAGAAATGTCATGACACTTATCAAAGTATGCAAACAACAACTTCAAAAAAAATGTGAGACTCAAAATGAGAATTGCTTTTAAAAGATGTTAATTCTTTCTATGAAGATCATGATATTCCAATACTTATTATGGATGACATATTTGCCACCGAAGGAAGATCCTGACGTAAAGCTCCACATATAACAAACTTGCACCATTATCAAATTGAGTTATTTGTTATGGTTATAGACGTGTTGCTTTAAGAACTTGTCATTCGTTTTAATGAAACAAAAATAAAGTTACTTTTGTGTGTAACTTATCTTAATCTAATTGATTCATTTCAAGATTTTGCTATTGATAAACTAGTGAAGTTGGGTCACTTCTAACCAAATGAATTTTCTGAAGCCGATCTTATAATGCTTAGATATCAACTTTCAATTTATATTATTGATATGCATTCATAAAATCATTTTCAAATTTGAAAGGACTCGTCTATCTTTCTCATGATTTAGTGGAGACAAAAAGCATACAACATATCCATCAATTTATTTGATCTTAAAATTATTTTTGATTCTCCAGTGGCAACTGTAACAGTTAAAAGAGATTTTTCTATAATAAATTTTGTGAAGACAAAATTTAATAATCGAATAGGCAATCAATGGATGAATAATTTTTTAGTAACATATATCGAAAGAAGATATTTTTAGCAATATTATCAATGATGTCATATTGATAGGTTTCAAAAAATAAAACCTCGTTAACATTAATTATTGAAATAAATATAATAGGCACTTCTAAGATTTTTTTTTTAATTTTGATGTAGTATACTATGCATTTTCTTTATTTTAAGATGATGTTAAGTTATAATGTGCACCCACTAAATAGCTTTTTTGGCCCCATCCTTATGTTAAACCCTTCTCATTCTATTCATTTGGGGTGAGAGATCTCTATTATTTATATTTTCCTCTCATGTGATGCTATGTATTTTAATCAAGATATTCTTGTATGATGTAATATTTATTGTGGGATTTGAACTTAGAGATTGTGCTTTGATGCTAGAAATTCCACGACTTATGATTCTTCATGTTAGATGAATGTGCATGAGTGATCGAACATGATGCTTGATATGAAACTCTAGGTTGTTTGAATCCAAATATAATGCTCTCAGAAGCACACCTCGTCACCTAGGAAATTATCCTTCCAAAGATGTTACGAACTTACTTATTTGACTTGACTATTGACCAATTGATTAGTTAACATTATCATAGGAAGCCAATACTTTAAAATAAAAATATCTAGTTCAATAACCTAGTCAAATAAACTATTATATTACATAATCTTGATAAAGAAAAGATAGGACTAATGCAAAGTCGATTTAATTCAATCTAGACTAATAATGTGCAAGCCACTACATCATGTACGTTTGCATCACATGTGCTATCACCTATTCATTGTCATGTTCACCTCCAGAATCAAAAGCAAAGGAGAGAATTTTCCAATAAGTGATGAAGCTCAATATATAAAGTAAATAGACAATAAGAAAAATCATATGTGAAGACATAATAAAGAAAAGCAATTTCATAAATGTTTTACCTTAATCTTTATCTTCTTATTACTTCCTTTATTTTTCATTACTATTTTATAGCAAGAACATCAATTATAATTACATAACCTTATTCCAGTCCAATTCTATTATTACTTTGCATCTTTCATTTTATTGTCGTTGATCCATCAAGTGGCATGAATATCAATTGTATTTATCTCATGATGCCAATAATCTTCTTTGTTCAATATATTCAAGTCTTGTTAACAATTATTTAACCAATTTATTCTTTACTATTTATCTTGTAGTCTTAGGTTGTTCAAGCACTATAATCATTAATGGGCCTTTAACAATTATGAAGATCGTTGGTTTTTGTCCCGATGTCAATAAGACTAGTTAGGCCTTGGGGTCTATCTCTGACTCAATAAAACTAATCCTCGAAAGGATCCTCAATCTCCGAAGGAACTGAAACTGGTACCCAAAGGAACTAAAACTAGTCCCTGAAGGAACTACAATTGGTCCCCGAAGGAATCCTCAATTTTCGAAAGAATTGAAATTAACAATTGTCAAGAACCAACTCATATCGTTCACCAATAAATTCACTCACATGCATGGTTCCTTTTTAAGACTTAATTAACCTTAGGAGCATACTCTCCTTCCTAGGTTACAACCATCATCAACTCAAGCAATAGGATAAAATAACAAATATAATAGCATCATGATCAAGGATCCCTATCTATCAATTATAATGGAAACACGGCCCACGTCAGAACTGAACATGACCCATTTTCTCGAGTTTTGGGCACATTATCAATAAGTGTCAGAACACGTCTCGCATTGGGATGAGACACGGTATGTGTCAAAGCAATTTTGAGTTCAATATAGCTAGTTTAGGGTGACACGGTCCATGTTCTAAGTTTCATCCATTGAGTATGCATTGCTTGCAATGTGGTCTGCATCTAGTTCTTTCCTCCACAACCTTGTATGGACCGTGCCGAGACAACACAATCATTTTGGGTTAAGTCTTTTGTGTCGCCGTCATTGACATAGCTCGTGTTGTAAAATGACATGGTCCATGTCAGCTATGGGTTTCAAATTTGTGTCGACATTGTCATCGATCAAATTCTTCTAGAAGCAAATGCTTTGGAATATTCCATTCTTGTAGTAGCCACCGCTTCGGATCCAGCTCCTCTGCAATTTCTAGCCCCGAACACGCCCACGTCAAGGGACAACACAATCCATTTCCTCTTTGATCCTATGCTATCTAAGGGACATGATCCACGTCTTGAGCAACGTGTCCATCTCGTAACATAGAACACTGACCACGTCAGTTAGGACATGGTCTGTGTTTGACCTCTAGGCTGATGTTAGTTCTTTTCTTTTCATCCTAAAGTCGATTAGAATATCATATCATTACATATTTATAGTAATAATTATTATTTAGGTATGTGGACCCTAATCTACTCTCAATATTCATATAATCCTTTTATTTCTATCATACACCAATAGGAAAAACCATAAAGTTGATCCTCCTTATTACATATCTTGATTTTCATTGGTCGATCATCTTCTTCCTCTAATTGATATCTTCTGCACCTTTATCTACCACCAAGCGAGAAAAAAAAAGAAAGAGAGAGGGAGAGACGTTTTGGTGTTTGGGCTTGGAAGAGAAATCATGAGAGTCTATTTCTCTAAACGTCTATTTATAAGAGTTTTCTAGGGTGTAATCCAAGTTCAACATTAAACTCTCTTATTTTTTTCTTCAATCTAATAAAATATTTATCTCAAAGTTAGATTAAAATTTGATGTGCACAAAATGACCCATCACTACAAGAATTCAGCCTTTTAGCGGCCAAAATTAGCGGGCAATTTTTTGCTCGCTAAATAGCCGCTATTTCTGGGCATTTGCCGAGTAAATAGCGGCAAAATTTGTTAGCGCATTTTTTTTAAAAAATTTCTTTTTTCCAGCCAAGTAGCGAGTAAATTTGTGGCTAAATTTTTTAGTCACTGATAGCGAGTAATTTGCGGGGAAATAGGGGGTAAATTTTTGGCCGCTAAATTAATGAAATTAACCCAACCCGCCTGCGTCTTCTTCACAATTATTCGTGCCCTAACTTCCCTCCCTCCGCACTACC